>CAIGRB010011291.1:0-56258 GCA_903798255.1 Fraxinus quadrangulata
GGAACAGACCTTTTAGAGGCCACTAACTTCCGTCTCAGATCAGCAATCTCAGCTTCTCTAGCAGCTAACCTTTGCTGGGCTTTTGCCTCAGCTTCAATGGCAGCTTTAACTCGCAACTCCAAATTGTGTTCATCAAGAGAAGTCTTCAGGCTCTGAACACGTGCCCATGCCTTGATCTCAGAATTTCTGGCTTCGCCAATTTCCCTACATTCAACATGTCAAGGTTAGAAAGCACTCGACTTCAAGATAGTTGATTTAGGAAAGTTTTAGTTACAAACTAAAACACATTTTGAAAGAAAACACAACTCTAAATTATCTATGATGACAAGCAAGTACCATGAGCATTTCTTAGAGTGGCAATTTACCATTTTCCAAGCTCTCTCTTCAAATATGTTGAATCATACAGGGGGTCTACATTCATATAAATAAGTGGTGTAATCACAAAATTCAGCAGTTTCACATTTCTTACCCTCAAAAAGCCTTCATATTTTGACACAAATGCAAAAGACAATGCGCTGACTTTTCTACCTCCAAATCTTTTAATTCTAATGTATATAATTTTTTCCTATAGCGGTGGGGGGAGGAGATTTCAAATTGAGATGGGACAACCAAGTCAAGTTTCTAATCTTCCGAAACTTGTACATTATAGAATAGGTAAATGTATAAATAACTATATAAAGACAGAAAGAGGAGAAAGAGGAGAACTAACCTTAGAGCTTCAGAAAAAGGGAAACATAGAATAAAGGACAAACAACAATACTAAACTAAGTCATATTCCCAATTATTCAAGAAAAATAGAAATAAATCAAATAGAAAACGTCCAGACCCTCTAGAACTACTTGTGATGACAGTCATATAAACTTCATGCCATAGCCAGGAAAAAATAATAATAAATAAAATTAAAAAAATAAAACCACCACCATCATCATCAAAAAGTAACTGATTGCATATGCGCAGAGGGCCCAAATAGAGGGGTTAACCATCAATGACTTCATGTAACAATTAACACAAACCACTGGCACGTGCTACAGGTCTACTAATGGTTTATGATTACATTTTATCACTGCAATTCTATTTATATTATGCTGGACAAAAATTCCAAAATCCCCTCTATATTCTCAAAATTACTGCTAGTTCCAAATAACTCGATTAAGCCCTTGTGTGGGAGTGATTTTTTCAAAATCACTTTTCCTCCCGCTCATTTTCAACCACATTCTCCACAAAAAAAATAAAATAATAAAAAAAATAAATTTCATATTTTCCCATAACTTTTTCCTTTTTTTTAACCACGCATTCTACAAAAAAAAAAAAAAAGTCACTAGATCTCTCCGACACAATGGCTAAGGTATAATCTGTGAAGAAGGATAATTTATATTCTTCAACCATAATTTATCAACCAAACACAAGTAGACCCTACAAGGACAAGATAATTTATATTCTTCAAAATTATGAATTAACATATTATATCATTATTTTTATTGTAACTTTTTTTTTTTTTGGAAAAGTAATAAGAAATGCTCGAGTTTGAGAAGCTTCTGGTCTAATAGGTCCATAAAACTCGCTAGGATAAATTGTATTATTCAACCAGACACAACAACAAGCAATGAAATAATTAATAAGAAAAAATAAAAATTCAATTGAGTTTATTTCGACTATAAAATAGTCACTTATTCGCATCAACGGTATTGAACACAGTTCTCTATATCACGTCAACTCATCAAGTTGATGATCGTTAAAAGTACCACGTGAATGACCACATAATTAAGATCAATTATAACATAATAGTTTTGTAGCTTAAACCACTTCATTGCTCAAGAACCCTCGAAAGTACACAGTCATATCCTTCTCTATAGGAGATACTGAAAAGCTCGAAGGAAATCCGTAGCATGCGAAACATATATTATAGGACACAACCAAGTAAAAAAAGGCAACAATTGTTAAGCAACTTCAGATATATGCTACATTCCGAGAAATACAGAAACTCTAGATTTTGAATTTAATGTATAAGATTTATAATTCCTCCTCTATACCCAAATATTCCATGAAATATTTNAAATGCCACTCGTGGTGGCAACTTACATTTCCAAACCATCTTCCAAGGAAATCTAGATTTTCCTACAAATTTTTTTTAATAATTTAACTTTTCCAATTTATATTCAACAATTTACAAAATGGAGCGTGTGTCCTTGACGTTTCCAGTAACACCCCACACCATATGAAAAGTTTTGGTTCTTCAGTGTAAAGTCTTCATGAAATGAAATTTTTTTTCTAATATTTTTTGCTTTTCACTATGCTTCCTGATCACCTGATCAAGTGAAAAAAAATTTAATGGATAAAAGACGGGGTTTGGTCTGCTAATCAAAATCGGAAAGCACGGAATATAGTTAAGTGAATAAACAATAACTAGCTGGAATGTTGCAGAGAGTAATATGATGGTTGCAGCATTAGATAAATGAAATTCCCTCCTCTACGATTAATTCTGAAATAAGCATTTTCCATCAACCAGAAACAGTTTAAGAGAAGGAACCAGAAGTTATTTGAATACAATCAGAATAAGAACTTTCAATGCTAACCTTGAATCAGTCGATTCACGTCCATACATTTCCAAAAAAAGCTTCAAGTCTGAATCAGCTTCCTTCAAATCATGGAACTACACCAAGAAATCAAAGTTACAAAACCTTTGAATTAATTCATCCTTATTTTAAAAATTCATCTGCAGAAACTTTGCTGTCCATGTCAAAAGGTAGACCTGAACTACAGCGATATATGATAGTTATTACAATTATTTCAGAGTGAAAACACAACCACAAATCATGAAAAGAAAATCTGACAGATCATCACATAGTATGCCTAGATAATGCATCAGACTGCTATATATATTGTCTATTTACATTAATGGTCAAAGTGGGTTTGGGCCATAAATGTTAGATGACCTACAACAGATCCTCTAACAGAGACATGGCTAATAAACCCTTCTTTTCAGTCCATTAAATGGCACTGTTAGGTAAATTTTTTTTGGGCCAAGAACAGCAAGTACAAATCACATATCAGAGTAACATTCTTTTTGGCACCTTAGGTCTCGAAAAATGATTGCTTGACAAGTAAACTTAATATAACATGGGATATGTCGCAATACGCTCATGTAACAGAAGGCAAAAATCATACCACAGCTTGTAATTTCTGTATTTCAGCATTTTGCTGAGCAGATCTGGAAGACAATGAGTCCAATTCCTTAGCCTATACATATATTAAGGAATGGTTTTAACCAGCATCACAAATAATTCAAAAAACAATTACTGCAAGTATAACAAATCCCACCTTGCCATCGAGAATGTCCGTAAGAGATTGAACATCAGCACGCAAACAATGAATGTAAGAAGCAGTCTCCTTGTGTTGAACCAACTGATTCTGCATGTTACCCATTTTCTCAGGAAATGAAGAAACTAAAGCTTTGAACTCCGCAATGATTTCTTTCCTACCTGAGGTTAAGAAAATCAATATAGACATGTGACACTTAGACAAAGAAGCAACGAGGATGCCGTGAGATATGAGGGAATACCAGGTTCTCTAGATGCTTCTTCCAGCTTGGCTTCAATTACCCTTTTTTCTTCAATGCAATTTTTTATCTCTGTTTCCAGATCAGATTTTCTAGACTTGGCCACCATCGAAGATTGACATAAAACATCAACCAATTCATTTTTCATGTGAATTTCTTTTTCCCGCCACGCAAGACTGTCTTTCTGAACCTGAATTAAATTAATGAGTCAGCACAGAGACTAAATATTCTTCAAAAACCAAAAATGAAGTTAAACTTGAAACTACCAACCACTAACAACCTGTAGTTTCTCATAAAGAGCTTGATATTGAACTACATCTGCTTTAGACTTCACAAGTTGATCTGTAAGCAGGATATATGCTTGGGAAGAACAAATACCCTTCACATTCTTCAGATTGTTCTGTCAAACAAAAACCCAATTTAAGGACTAGTAAAAGGAGTATGAGAAAAACCATAGTCAGAAAACACCATATAAGACTAACAACAATCTGAACACGAGAGGAAGCAAATAAAAGAATTAACCTGCAAATTTGATAACTGACTCAATATCTTTATCCTATCTTCGTGAAGACGTTTGAGTTCCTGTAGTCGAGAAGAGGATTGGTTCTGCACAAGTGCACAAATTAGCTTAGACCATTTTACCAGTGGAAACACAATTGACATAAGCTAGAGGAAACAGAGTGCAGGTGAATACCAATAACTCCTTTAGTGTCAACTCCATCTCTTGCAAATCGTCTTGTTTGTCTCTGGTATCATTACTGATGACAAGCTTGTTTCGTCGATTTAGGACGGGAAAAGATGCTCCTTTTGCCAAATCTATCTCCACTTTTATGATGGCCAAATTACGGTTGCTGTCTTCCAATTCTGAAATTGCATTCTCTAACTCTCCTTTATATGGACAACCAAAATATGTCAGTTACAGTACCCTTCACAAGGACATTGCATGCATAGATGAAGCATACCAAATAATTTGGAGAACGTGAGAGGCCAGCACATTTTAAAGAAAATTATAAAAAAGCCCTCAAACAGACAGTATCACTTCTGAGAAAAAACAACCACACTTTTAGTGACACCAGTTTAATGTACATTGCATCAAGCAAGTGGTGAATACGATCAAGGAAACTGATGTTTTTAAAATTTTAAATATGGCAGCGTCCCTTCCTAATTCCCCAGCAGATGTCATGGATTTTCCAAATAGGATGCAAGACAACAGCAGAAGCACACCTAAGACTTATTCAAAAAAATTACGGTCGGCTAGATGAATATTTTTGCCACTCCAAATAACATGCAAAAAGCAAACTTGAAATTAGTCCTCTAAGAAATAGGTGCACGAAAATCTTGAGTACGATGCTTCAAATCATTCAATAGCACACTGCAAGAGGTGCAAACTAGATTCCCTGATCTGATCCATAAGATCAGTTAAAAAAGCATAGAAACTACTAAGAAGATTCAGAGCATGCATACAGGAAGAGTGTTGCGGCAAAAGACTATTGGCAACTAAGTGCTACCTGAAAAAAATTGTGTACTTACAATTTTTGGGGTTGATATAGAGATATAATTTACATTTTCTCTCTTCACAAACTGTGAAGAAAATATCGATACAAACAACTGTAAACAAGAGAGACACCAGACTGAATAGAGAAAGCTACCAAGAGCATCAGTAACTAAAGGTTCTATAATCAGTTTACTCAAGCACTTTAATAACCTAGCTTTCAGACTTCTCCAAGTCCAGCTGATTCTTTTTTCCTTAAATAAGTTAAAACAGTTCATTTTTGCTCCCTGAACAATTTGGTAAAAATATTTGAATTAATAACTCCTGATGGGTACATATACTTGATGTTGCAGATGTGGAAAAACATACTTCAAAAAGAACTTATTTCATATGGAGTTTGGTAAAGACACCTTGCACGTGCTTCAAAATTAACTTGATGGATACTCCAATCCAAATGTTCTACCTACTTCAAGAGTTGTTACATCTTTAGCAGTGCAAATACAATCAAAGAGATATAAGCAGGCAACAAGACAGAAATTAATATATAAAAAAGGTAGATTTTATACCTGAGCAACTTCACAAAAACAAATAAGCAATCATCATTACATAAACAATTTCAAGAAAGCAAATGCACCCAAAAAATTTCTTGAAACCAAATACACACATTGATGAAGATTCGTTGTGAGCAACATCTACTTCCACCAGCACGGATTGACAACCGACTTCCACTTTCTATGCAAGATAACTGACAGCCAGTCTTCTAAAATCAATAGCATAAAAGAAAATACCTCTAACTCTTTCAAATGGATACAAATACAAGTGTAGATAAAATAATTACACTAACTACTCAACGTGTTGAAACCTGGAACCTACTAAAATTTTAGCTGACTACTTAGCCCCATGTAGTTTGAGCTGAAAGATATTAGTCAAAGACGTTGAAGAGAATTGTGTACTAAAAGAACACCAATATGCTTAACTGTAACAAAATGAAGTGGTATATACCTATAAAAGTAAAGATTTCAGTCAGAATAAACAATTACCTTTCAAACATTTAAGATCAGCTTTATTCTTTGTGTCAGCGTCTCGATGGCCCTGAAATTCAGCGGCCAGTGATTTGTGCTTCAAGTGAATACTTCCCACAGCCAGTCTCAGATTCTTAACTTCTGCCTGCAAATCACGTGGTAACCCCTGCTGGCCCCATCCTACGACAGGCGAATAGAAAGGAAAGAAAATGACAACAGAAAAATGAAGCAATCAAAGATACGCACCTAGAATGATGATAAGAAATTGGTGATCTACATTCAAAAGCTTCAAAGCTGTACGCATGTTCCTTGTATGGTCTTACCATAAGATGGAAGCACGTTCAAACATGCAGTAGACAAGCTACTCTTCAGATTACCCAAATCATCACATGCGTTGACTATATTATGCAATATGCTCTTTGTTTTTTCACCATCAATTTGTCTATCATCTTCAGTCAGATCTGTGGTTGTGCCAGCTGAGCTACTTTCAGTTGCGCCTGTTTCCAAGAGGCGGCCTAAAAAAGCTTTCTCAGCAGGTGAATCACCATCTAAGAAGCAAATTATATAACTTCATAAGCAAACACAATTTTCATACATCTACAGTTCACCGATCAACTTAACGTAGTTCAAAATGAAAGAATGCAGGGGAGTCATCCGTTTCACAAGTTGTCATATACTTCATTAAGCAGTATTTGAAGTTATATAACCAGGAATACCATGGTAATAGCATTCCCACTGCAGAACTATACCAGAGAAGATAATATTAGAGAGGAACTTACAAAAAGACATAATCAATGTGATTTAGAAGATTGGAAGAAACATAAAGCACAAAATTTCAGTAGGATTAAATCAAACACAATCAAATAAATCATTACAGAGATGTGGGGGTTCCCTCAGTTTCAGTCTCTTCCTCTTAAACAAAAGAGAGAGAGAGACTTTAGATTCTAAATGTATGCAATAAGAAATTCCCAAAAACAGTTGAAAAACACTACTCTTGCAGAAAAAGATGCTTGCTGCTGCAAACATCTAAAAACAATTCTTGAAAGCATTAGAAAATATTAGATATATAATTGCCAGTAGACAGGGCAATAAAGGATTTCCAATTATGGTGTTGGCTATCATAAAAAATTCCTAAAGATTGCATCAATTTTACCCGAGATATGTCGCTTTCTCAAGTAATTCAGAAGTCCGCACGAGGACAAAACAATAATAGACAAACTGGTGACAAATATATTTCAAATAATGAAGAGATGTGAAGAAGAACACAGATAAGGAAAGGGCTAAAAGATGTGTGCAGAGGCACAGCACAGGAAATCCCAGATAAAGATAAAAAAGAACATGAAACCTCAGGATACAACATTTATTTATCTCAGAATCTGAACACATTTCCTGGCCCGAGAGAGGGATCAATTTCGGGAATCAATATAAACCAAGCACAGGCTTATTTAAAACTACTTGCACTTAACTAAAAGTTCAGAAACGCATCTTGAATGTTGTTTAAACATAACGTGCTCAAAAGAAATTAATCGAAAACTCATGGAAACTCTAATCATTAATAGAAATCAATCAATAGGAAAAATGAAGATACAGCATACCAAGAAACATCCACTAGGTTGATCTTATTTTGATAATACCAAACTCAGGTTTTAAGAGTTAAAACTCAGATCTAGTGATATCTTGAAGTAAAAATACAAAGCAAAGTGGAAGAAATAAATGAAGACGACGAAATAGGTCCTGACTAATAAAACAAAGATAAGTGCATGAGGCAATTGATTTGTTGTCGAATTTGCTGAACCTTGAATGAACATGTGGCTGTGACACAAGGGAACTATTAAATATTGGTAACTGGTCAAAATCATACTATTCAAAAATGTCAATATGCCACATATCATCAAATTGGGTGAATACATGAGAGTTTATAAATTACCATACATAGAATGTGTTTCAAAAATGAAAATGTGCCTTTTCTTGATTGGATGAAAACTACTTTATCGTTGTTAGGAGAGATTAGGCGTGAACAGAAAATAAAGGGGGGAGATCAAGTGTAAGTCAAGGCATCTCTCACCATCTTTGACAATTTGTTGTTCAGAACCTCGTCCACTGGTCATCAAGTCTTTTATGTGACTAGATCGTGATTCCAAGTCATCGACCAGCTGGAATAAAAGTGGAACCAAAATCACAATCATTACAGACCAGAACATTGAGCACGTGGCAGTTAATATATATATATATATAAGTAAAATTAATGAAAAAATATGTAACATCGAAAGTTAATACCTCTTCCCATGAATTATTAACCACTGCCGATGTCTTCTCATGTGACTTTTGTTTCTCCTTCAATTGACATAATTTGGAATGCAGAGCACGAATTTCGACCTTTTGAGCTTCTAACTTCTGGGTAAGTTTCTGATTTTGAAATTGAAGTACTGCTGTATTGAGCTACAGAAACAGAAAATTAAATTTTAACGAAATGTTGCAACAGCTAATTCAACTAAAATAGGAAATGTCCAAATTTAGCCTAGGTAATACTTTCATGCAAACAAACGCCGGAAGTGATAAAGGACCACTGTTTGATAGTAAGTTTACAGCTAAACCAAGTAGGCAAATCCTTTCAGAAAAAAATTTCTTCCCTCTGTAGAGCAAATATGTTTACCGCATATTAATTGCTTGTCAATTAGCATTAAAACCCAATAACAAGTGGATATGTAAAAGCATCCTAAAATTTGGTATACTAGCCAGCTCATCTTAATGAATTAAAATTATATATACAAGGCATCCAAAGAGGGGAAATTTGTCAAATCCATGTGAAGATTAACATAATTACTGTCTTCAGATATCATTTGAATAGAACCCAAGAAAACGATGTAGTTCCATTCGTCATCATATAAAGATTCATTCATCGAACCTTCTGATATATGTTTTAATTGTAGTATGTCTATTTAAGGAAAATTGTGTCACTTTGAAATGATCAAAGCTGTCACACAAAAATACCTAATTGGGTACCACATCTGTGCACTAAATAACATTTTAGGTGAAAAATAGTCAAAAGGGAGCTTCACAAAGAAGCAGTATACATAAAGAAACCAAAATACATCACCAATCTGTGCCAGTGAACCCAAATTGCCAAATTCAATCCAAAAGTGTCTATACAAGTCGAGATGGATTAAGTGCTTGTTTGGTAAAGCTTTTGTTTGTTAAAAAGCCGTCAAACTTCATTTTAACCACACATTTCATTGGACCACAACTTTTATTCACTTTTTCATGACACATCTCATGGGACCCACAAGCTTTTATCAAGTGTTAGCACAATCACACAGACCCTAAATGAGTCGAAAGAATTAAAACAAAATGAAGACTCTTTATCCTCCATATTAAGCTGTGAAATACATCAAAATTATCTTTGAAGCTCCAGTTTATATTCAGAACAATCCTCATTTTTAGGCAATACAAACCTGTGCACATTGGTAATCAGCCAAACTAACTATAGAGTTAAAAATATTTTTTTGTACATTTTCCTGTCCTGGGGGAGGGGTGCGCTGTGCTTTTTTGGAATTCTTTTACTACAGAGAAAGAAAACATAAACTAGAAGAAAATAATATGTTCGAAAATAAAATCAAACAAAAGGGGTGCTCAAAAGAGAAGAACAAAAGGCAAAAAAATAAAAAGAAGAAATAGAGAGAACCGGTTGTTAAAATATTACAACGGCCAAAAAAAAAAAACAAAACAAAACAAAACAAAACAATGTGCATAAGCATAATAATGAGGAAAGATTATCAAAAACCATGGCCACATAATGCCATGAATGCACTCTCTAAACGATATTTTAGCCACCATTTGGCAAATTTATAAATGATTTAGTAAGATGAATAGTAGTGAGTCCCACGAAATGTAGTAGTTACGGATACTTGTTCGAAATTAATGTTTGACTCCGACTTAATTTATATAACAATTATAAATTTCTTTTCAAACAGAGGCTTATTCAAAGTTACCCAATTCATTTTTTGATATTTATAATCACAGCTCATATGGATCCGTGTCGAAGCCAGTGATATCAACTCTTGCGTGCTGCTAATGTATAAATATCTTCTATGGCACGTATCTGATGATGCCAACTAGCTCACCAGCTAGCGTGTCAACAATTTCAGTCAAACTCTTAAAAGATAAAATATGTTACTAAACGGTAAAGATGAAAAGTGCAATAAGTAAATATATCAGCAAATTAGTACTAGGCTATGATTGGTATGATTTCCAGAAAGGATAAAGTGGTGATGAATGCAAGAGTTCATAAATGTAAGAATAATTATATCACAAGACAAAAGGGCTCAAGGAAACGCATGTTCTCTCTCTGTAAATATTTTTTGATTGAAACCGCTGTTGCTAAACCAGAATACACACAGGTAAGAGCGTTGGAAGAATGCGTATCATGAATGGCAAAGTTTTGAAATTATAAATGTTCTCCAAAGGAAGTAGATAGACACAACAGCATGTTAAAGAGGCCAAATGGAGTAAAATGTCAAGTATCAGGTAACATCCCAGGTTAAGAAGATTCTCAGCATTCTCAGACTCAGCTCAGCGGTAAGATGGAACCTGCTCATGATCCAACATTAAAAGCAACAGGGCACATTACCAAGTTCAACACATGCAAAACAGTTGAGAACCCCTAAATCAAGCATAAATGGAGAGTTTAATCTCTGCAGGGCTTAAAGCAGCTCCACTTCTCCTATTAAGAATTTCTTCTCAATAGTTCTAAAATTCTGAGGATAAAAATGGAAGTACGTATCTGGTTTCTAGTATAAAGTTCTAGTTATCCATAAATTCTCACTTCTAAAAACTGTATTCCTCACTTTAACATATATTTGAGAGTATGTGCATTCCAAATTAATCACCCACCTCAAATTGTGACAAGACGTTACGAATATAAACACAGACAATAAACCCCACTGACCCAAGATTCAAATAATGAAAATATATAACTAGCATTGCAACCCTGGAAATTATATTAATAAGTTAACGGGGATCCAAAAAAAATCAAAGTAAGAAAATGAAAAAGTTGATCCAAGATTAGAAAACACCTGACTATTGCACTATTTTAAGTCATCTTGGTATTGGATCCGCTCTTCTATTAGCATCCGTAGATTAGATTCTATTCATCTTCTTTATTCTTAAGGAGCCCCTAGCCGAACCCTTTTTAAGAATTCCAAGCCCAAACCATTTCAACGGTTCAGGTGCTTCCAAGCCACGAGGCAAGACCAACTCCTTCCATTACGGCTAGTGTGCACTTTAGGTAGTTAATGCACTTTTATAGGGATATGAAAGAAAAACAATGTAGAACAGCGACAAACAGCTGAAATCAGGCTATTTTGAAGGGGGTTATGCTACTTTGACAGAAAAATGTCTTACACATGCTTTGACACAAATAAGTGTTGGCAAGATATAATTGGATGTAAAAGTTGACTGTTTTTTAAACAGTCCAATGATAAGATGCATTATGTCGGGGATTATGTCAACGATTATGTTATTGTAGCGTGATTCTTTTGAAGGCGGGATCTACACCAAGTGCAGTGGTACGGACGAAGATGTTATCTTCATGACGTCTCTGTTCATGCCTATAAGCTACCTCCCATGTTCCCTCTTCCACAAGGTCTACTTTCAGAACAGGCCAAGCCTTTACTTAAGAAACTATACCAAGTTCAGAAATTAGCTACTGGTGCAAATAACCATGAGAACGAAAAGATTTGGAGTCAATCATAAACCCATTCTACACATAATCGTTAGAGCGTATATAAATCTTGAGAAATTAAAAATATAAATAAATAAAGTAAAAATTTCACCTTTTTATCCTCGGATAAGGGCACAAGGGGGTGTTTCTTCACAGTAGCGGCAGTGGGCGATATAGAGCTAATATGACGTCGCTTTCGATCAGCTTCACCTGTACTCCCCATCGGTAAACCGCCCTCTCAAAACAAAACCCTGGAACTATAAATTATTCTCTAAACCTACATAAGATTTATTGGCCAATAACATTACAAACCCTAAAAATTTAACACCCATACACACTAAACACTCTGTGTATGAAAGATTTTTCTTCAAGTAAACCCTAATTCAGGAAAAAATAAAAGAATTGTGCAGTTTTATACTGGCATAAAATCTGTGTTTCAATCGAGTTCATTTGTAATCGACAAGAGTCTTGGGGCTTTGTTTTTATCTCCTGTTTTTGAGTTTTTCCCTGTAAACTGAAAAAACCCTCCCTCACGCACACATACGCGCACACGCAGACACGAACTCCTCTGTTTACAGCGCGGGGGAGGTGGATTTTTTTCGATAAGAGGGAATTAATGGGAAATATGAAAATTTGAGAAATCTTACGAGTGTTGATTAGTCATTCAAGGATTGCTCGTCTATTGGGGGCTGTTTTAAGGTGTTTAAGCCCCCATTATTATTTTGTAATAATATATTTTGAAATAACATACGGATGAAAAATATATTATTAAAAAAAATTAATTTGAGTGTAATATTATTTTTCTAATAAAAAAAAGTGTTGTTGAAAGAAAAATGATAAAAAAAATATTTTAGAAAAAATAGAAATCAAACATTCCATAGACCCTTTATCAAATGGTTGTGACATACCTGCGTATTTAAAAGCGAGTTTGGAGTGAATATAAATATTTAACCCCTGGTTGAGCTCAATTTTTTGAAGAAGAATATATATTTTTAAAATTATTTTTCAACCACACATTCTTACATAAAATAATTATACATATATTTCAAAAATTATTCCTTCCTTTTTAACTACAAATTCTCTAAAAAATTACTATTTTATAATACATTTTACCCAAAAAATGAGGATGAAACAGGACTTTAATAAATAGATAGAAATAAATAATTATCTTTAAAAATATATAGATAAAAAATTAGCCATTGTTTAGTAAAAATTAAAATCTAAATTTTAATTTTAATCAAAGTTAACAACTAAGAGTATGTTTGAGCCTAATTTTTTTTTTATTAAAATGCATTTTGAAATAGTGTTTTAATGAAAATACGTGGTTAACAAAATAAGAAATGTTGTATGTTTGCATGCAATATTATTTTGTTGAAAATAATAGAGAAAAATGTATTTTGAAAAAAATTAGGACCAAACAAAAGCTAAATTTAATTACACATTTTATAAAACTCATAACTTTTCGATCGCAAATTTCATCGACTTTTATTAAAATTTACTAAAATTCTTAATTTAATTCCACCAAACGTGAGCTTAACAAAATTTAGATAAACAATTTATAAATTTGAAGAAATGATACTCTAACTACCATTGCCTGTACTAAGCAACATTGACAATGGTGGATCATTTAATTCGTGAAATTATTCACTAATAATTAAGCTTACATGTGATGTTTAATATATTATTTCTATAAACACGAGTCAAATATAGATTAAACATAATTCGCGTGTTGAAATAAGTAGAAGTTCTGGTTCTCAATCTTAAAAATTTCAAATTTATAGCAAGTTAATTTCAATCGACGGCTTTTATTTGTTGACACTTGGAAAAGTTACGTAACTTACACGTGTGTATTATTCTAACGGTTTCATTTATAAGACAATTGAAAAGGTGTTTAACTTGCACTTGTCTCTTTCTCTTGAAAATTTCACATTTGTAGTAAGTTAATCTTCTATCCAATAGTTTATGTTTGTCGAAAAGGCATATAATTTAAACTTGTCATACTTTTTCAGTATTAAAATAAATAGAAACTCAATGTCAATAAAAAAAGAAAGAAAGAGAAAAACACGTCCATGTTCAGTGGAGGGTTAAAATCAAAGTTTTAGTAAAATTTGAACAAGTTGACCGACGTTCTTTTTATTATAATTCCGCAACTAGAATTTTCAATGACGAAACTCGTCACATAACTCTCACGACCACGTATATCACTCCTCGCTTCAAATTTCTGTGTATGTACTACTATGTATCAACTCGAGATGAAAAATAAAACTCGATTTCATAAAATTAAATGCACGAGCTACATGATGATTCAAGATGGATTTAAACAGTTCCCTTTTCGTTTTTTTTTTTTTCCCCTGGAAGTAAGTCAAACAATTTCAGTTATTAGAACTGGCATTAAAAGTTGAAAACTAACTTTTTACTTTTCAAAGGTCAAAATTAACTCGAATTCCGTTTGATCCAATTATTCCACGTTATAATAAAAAAAAAATTGAAAAATATGTGTTTATTAAAGAAGAAAAGGTTTTTGAATTTATATGTAATATTATTTTATTAAAAAATACATAATTGATAAGAAGAAATGAAGAAAAATAAATTATACTTTAGTGAAAAATAATGGGGACAAACTGGAGCTTAATATCGCATGAATTTTTCCAATATTACTATCACTTTTTACAGATCTCCATGTACGCAAAGAACTAAGCAATTAATTGTATAAGTTTCAACCTAAAATGAAAGCCAAATTAGTTCTCATCAGATGGAAATTCTATTGAACGGTGATTTATGTGTAGATATTATCAATTAACATAACAAAAAATAAAAGTAATATAATTCAATAATAATATAAACATAAGACTAGAAGAATTGGAAAGTTAGAAAACTAGCCTTAGGGAGTTGTCATTTTTAACCTGCAATTGTATGGATCGTAATGAGTAATAAAATGGATTTATGTGTCCGGATATCGTCCCCATGAAAACTACTATTTAATAACTGATTCAATCATTCATAACTTGAATTTGATCGAAAACAAATAAAATAGTTATTTTTCTTTGTTTTTGTGATTTTCTATTTTAAATATATTAAAACTCATAAAAGTGATTTTTTAATATGGTGGTTTAGATGGTAGGATACGCGATTTTACCATAAATTATCTCTTTAATCTCAATCATCAAGTTTTATACAATTGATTGTGTTTATACGATCGATTTTTTTCTAATATATTCAATTTACCCTTCTCGAATTTTCATTGAACCTATTTAACTAATTGAATTTCATATCTATATGTGAATCAATATTAGTTAGACATAATTATTGTTCAAGAATTCATGTAACGACCGCAATAACTAGTGTAAGCCTCTGTTTGGTACACATTAAAATTTTTATTTTTATTTTTCTACTCATTTTCAACCACACATTTTTCAAAATAATATTTTCTATCACATCAATAATTTTTCCTTCTTTTTCAACATCAATCTACTATTTCAGAATACATTCTTTCAAAATAATGTGACTCAAACACACCCTAAGTATCACTACGTTTTATACTAAAAACTTACTTTTACAACGTGGTCTAGACAAATAATTCGTATTTATACGTAATTATTGTTCACAAAATCAATGAATTAATGGCCAATTAATCAAAGCACTAAGATTGAAAGCAAAAACAATTCACACAATTAATTTGATATTTAATTTTTTTTAATTAAAATTAAGGTTCAAAATAAGATTACAACAGTTCATTATAACTCAATATTTAATTACACACCATGAGAGAATAAAAATACAAAAATAAATTAAAGTATATCACTCGGTATTAAGGAAAAAAGATAAAAAATTTGTACTAAAATTCCGTCTTCTTGTGAAATTTTGAAACCCTAGCTTTTGATTGATTTCTTTTTTTTTTTCCCCTTATTTTTGGCTTGAATAATATATTAACAATGAATTCCCCCAAACTTTTGGCCTGAATATACGTGTATAATGAAACTTCACAAGCCCCCTTTAATTGTTGGACTATGTTGTGTATTTATATAACAAGATTAGGTAAAATCCTTGTTCAAATTGACTTGCATCAAAGAATTTGAATTGGATTCTATCAAAGAGTTTAAGAAATAAAAGAAAACAAATTACTTTTTCCAATAAAACTCATTTTTCTAATGTGATTTTATTCCTTCATCCTGTAATATTTGCAATTAAGTCATATTCATTCCAAAGTAATAATAGTTCACCCGAGAAAAGTTTCGAAATTTGCAATTTAGTTCTCAAGCTTTCTAAATGTCGAATTTAATTCTGAACTTATGAATTTTTACCGAATGCTCAATTAATACTTCCAATTGATCTCCTGCAATCTAATTAATCTTCAATTCCTTTAAATAAACTCCAATTAAGTTTCAAATAGCCACTTTTCACATAAATTGTATCCCACTTGAGAATTTCCTAAAATTAACATAATTTACACAAATTAATTAGATAATCGCTTAATTATGTATAAATAAATAAGAATAGAAGNTACAGTGTAACATTTAAGTTTAAACATCTTTTTAGCCCTTGTTTGGTACACATTATTTTTTCATTCTCATTTTTCTACTCATTTTCAACCACACATTCTTCAATAAAATAATATTTTCCACCACATCAATAATTTTTCTTTTTTTTTCAACCACACATTCAACATCAATCTGTTATTCCATAATACATTCTTTCAAAATAATGTAGCTCAAACACACTCTAAGTATCACTATGTTTTATACTAAAAACCGACTTTTACAACATGGTCTAGACAAATAATTCGTATTTCTACGTAATTATTGTTCACAAAATTAATGAATTAATGGCCAATTAATCAAAGCACTAAGATTGAAAGCAAAAACAATTCACACAATTAATTTGATATTTAAAATTTTTTAATTAAAATTAAGGTTCAAAATAAGGTTACAATAGTTCATTATAACTCAATATTTAATTACACATCATGAGAGAATAAAAATACAAAAATAAATTAAAATGTATCACTGGGTATTAAGGAAAAAAGAGAAAAAAGATGAAAATTTTGTACCAAAATTCCGTCTTCTTGTGAAATTTTGAAACCCTAGCTTTTGATTGATTTCTTGATTTTTCCCTCATTTTTGGCTTGAATAATATATTAACAATGAATTCCCCAAGCTTTAGCTTGAATATACGTGTATAATGAAACTTCACAACCCCCCTTTAATTGTTGGACTATGTTGTGTATTTATATAACAAGATTAGGTAAAATCCTTGTTCAAATTGATTTGCATCAAAGAATTTGAATTGGATTCTACCAAAGAGTTTAAGAAATAAAAGAAAATAAATTATTTTTTCCAATAAAACTCATTTTCTAATGTGACTTTATTCCTTCATCTTGTAATATTTGCAATTAAATCATCTTCATTCCAAAGTAATAATAGTTCACCCAAGACAAGTTTTGAAATTTGCAATTTAGGTCTCAAGCTTTCTAAATGTCGAATTTAACTTCCGAACTTATGAATTTTTACCGATGCTCAATTAATACTTCCAGTTGATCTCCTGCAATCCGATTAATCTTCAATTCCTTCAAATAAACTCCAATTAAGTTTCAAATAGCCACTTTTCACATAAATTGTATCCCACTTGAGAATTTCCTAAAATTAACATAATTTACACAAATTAATTAGATAATCGCTTAATTATGTATAAATAAATAACAATAGAAGTTCGGATAAGCGTATAAAATAGTCTTAACAAGTAATAAAGTGGATCTATGAGTCAGTATATCGTTCCTACGAGGACTACTGTCTAACAATTTATTCAATTATTCATAACTTGAATTTGATAAAAAAACAAGTAAAATAGTCTTTTTTTGTGATTTTCTATTTTAAATATACTAAAACTGATAAAATGATTTTTTTTTTAATATGATGGTTTATGTGTTATGATTCATGATTTTACCATAGTTATCTCATTAATCTCAATCACCAAGTTTTATACAAGTGATCATGTTTGTCCAATCCAATTTTTCTAATGTATTCAATTTATCCATCTCGGGTTCTCATTGAACATATTTAACTAATTTAATTGTATATCTCTATGTGAATCAATCTTAGTTAAACGCAATTATTGTTCTAAAAATTCATGTAACGATCACAGTAATTAGCATAAGTATCTCTACATTTTATATTAATTATCTATTTTTAATACGTGATCTAAATAAATAATCAGCATCCCTAAGTAATTATTGTTCACACAAAAAAATGAATTAGTGGTCAATTAATCCAAGCATTAAGATTGGAAGCAAAAATAATTCACACAATCAATTTGAAATTTAAATTTTTTTAATTAAAATTAGGGTTCAAAACTAGGTTACAATAATTTATTATAACTCAATACTTAATTACACATCCCGAGAGAATAAAAATATAAAAATGAATTAAAGTATATCACCGAGTATCAAGGAAATACTCGAAAAAGATGAAAATTTTGCACCAAAATTCCATATTCTTTTTGTGAAATCTTAAAACTCTAGCTTTTTGATCGATTTCTGGATTTTTTCCTCATTTTTTGCTTGAATAATATATGTACAATGAATTCTCCAAGCATTGGCTTGAATATATATGTTTGATGAAGCTTCACGAGCCCTATTTAATTGTTGGATTATGTTGTGTATTTATAGAACAAGATTAGACAAAGTCATTGTTCAAATCGATTTCCACCATAGAGTTTGAATTCATTTCTATCAAAGAATTTACGAAATAAATGGAAACAAATTCTTTTTTCCAATTGAACTCTTTTTCTAATGTGGCTTTATGCCTTCACCTTGTAATATTTGTAATTAAGGCATCTTCATTCCAAAGTAATAATAGTTGACCCGAGACAAGTTTCGGAGTTTGCAATTTAGTTCTCAAACTTTTCAAATGTCAAATTTAACTTTCAAACTTATGAATTTTTACCGAATACTTCATCAATACTTCTAATTGATCTCTTGCAATCCAGTTAATTTTCATTTGCTTCAAATCAACTCCAATTAAGCTCCAAATAGCCTCTTTCCACATAAATGGTACCCAAAATAGTGTTTTAATGGAAAATCGCTTAATTAACTAGATAATCTCTTAATTAAATATAAATAAATAAGAATAGAAGTTCGGATAAGCGCATAAAATGACCCCTATCACGAGTCACGTCAATGATGTTGTCCTAAAGTCATGTTACCTCCACTTCGTGTGGATACTTTCGGTACTACACTGCTCCAGGATAAAATCTATATAGCTCACAACTGGTTCTCCTTCTACGTGCACGACCACATGGAGAATAATTCTTTAACTTGTGTTTTTTAGTTGTACCTCGAGTTGTATGCACATTATATTTTCTCCTTTTTATAGTGTAAAACTTAACCTCCACAATAATGAGAATTATACTAATTAAAATGTAGGTCACACTATAATATTATGAGATTTAATTTTATAGTAAAAGGTAATATTAAAAATCAAAATTGAAAATTAATATTTGTCGTGAAAGTTTATTCCTACAAATTTTAAACTTATATACACAAACGCGCGCGCCCGCGTGCACGCACGCAAAAAGCCTTGAATTATATTCCTTTGGCCAAACTTCAATTGTTCCACACACAATATCGATCTAGGATCTAGTTCATATCGGGTAATGAGTGTTGTTAATGATCATGCGCTCTAATCTTGATTCTAGTAAGTCTCTAGGGAATAGCTCAATCTAATAGCCATGACCTCATGCAGCTCTTACATAGGTGATTCCTCCAAGGGTGTGTGTGATCCACACCTCGCGAGAATTGTCATCTCAGTACTCATTCAGGGTTAAACCCTTCAAATCGTCATATTATTATTAGCTCTATCACCATAAGGATGAGCACAAATAAAATATTGCTATACAAGTCATGCAATACGAGTTGTTTCTACTACATTAAGCCTTCTTCGTGGATTCTTCAATCACAAAGGTTGTGTTGCTCTCGAAGATAACTCTCGTGCATTTAAGCACATCCACTCAATTATTTATTTATACATGTCCCTTGTGGACAATAATTTTGTACCATCAATTTGTAAAGCTCTTATTCCCCTCCTGCATATCTGCACATTTGCAAAATCACCTAATTTTTTTTTTTCAAAATGTCAATATCCCATATTTAATTATAATAAGATAACTTCATGAAATTTCTGATATTGACTTCCAATAAAATGTTTAGGTAGATGTGTCCATTGAGCTATTACATTTACTATGCCGTTCTATCGTGAGTTAATATACCCTTTACTTTTTTACACCATATATAATCACCTGTACATCTAAGCACTTAGAAGAAAATGTAGTGTAATTATCATCACACTAAATTTATTCATTTATGATTCCCTGCATCCTTTCCCCACATTTTGATTTTGAGAAAATTTAAATGGCTGCATCAGAATCAAAATCACTATCAATATCGCCTTCCACTTCAGCTATAGTGTAAACAAAAATAGTTTCGGCAACATCTATAAAACTTGTTTATAGCATTTAGTTGGCTCTCAAGTTTCCTAGTGATTCAACATGCAGGTGAAGGCAACAATGTAACTACTTAGATATGCAGGTCCATAATATCCTGCAAACAAATATGGGTACACCACACAAATTACAGTAATCCATACCTCCATCATGTATCAATCTAAATCTTTTTGAAACAAGGATTGTACTCCTTAATCTGTAAGGTGATGTACGAACTTACTAATAATACCACAAATATTTCTTTCGTACTTCAAAGAATATAGCTGTGATTATTCTTAGCTCCTGTTTGTTTATCATTAATTCTTCAGATTTAAAAAAATTCCAACCGTTGCAATTCAAATTCAACCACCATTTTTGACCATTTATCTCAGAGATGAGACTCACATTTGAAACTAACGGTACTTTTTTTTTTCTTACTTTCCAGCTGTTTAATGCTAAACAAACAGAGACTTAATGAAGCAAATAAGATGCCTTAACTTATAGACATGGATAAAGACATTTGTACATAATTTAATGTACCGAATTGTTTAGCCCCTCACATGCACTCAGGCCCCACGTGAATAAAAAAAATCTCAAAATGTGGTCCCCAACCCATATTGTAAGTAGTTGGTAAATGATTAAGTAAAAAAATTTAGTACATGTAGCATGATTTATATATATATATATGAGTTGAATAATATTAATGACACGATTACTTGTAAAATTTACCCCTGGGATGAAAATGCAATTGTGTTGATTAATCGTGCAATTAAACCTCTTTTAAAATGTTAATTAAAACGTTATTGAAATGTTAATCTTTTAACTGTTCATTCAGAATAAATTCAATTGATTCCCTGCCATAACGTCAGAATGATCCAACCAATTCAAATTTCCTCTATTTCTTATTTTCTTCACAACATAAACTATAAGCTTTACATTATGATCATTAAAAATGTAATTTTTTTTATCCAAAACTGTCTCATTTGACAGAAAACAATATCTGTTTCCAATTTAAATGCTCCACAGACAATAAGTGAATATTAATAATGTCATTAAGATTATTTTGCATCAGATATATTCTTAGTACAAGCTAATGAACTCGACTTGCAGTATATACGATGCCTTCTGAAGCGTATGTAATGTTTAACCTCATAGATAAGGTTAATAAAACATCATCAGAATCGATCCACCAAAACAAATTATTAGAAGTGCGGAAAAGCAATCATTTAAGACAGTATATATTCACAGAAGGTCCCTTTAATCTTGGTCTTGCTATATCACTCCTCTATTAAAAGGGGATCCTTAGATTCACTATTCATTTTTGTCACACGAATTTTCACATTTGCCATGTTATCATTCGGTTTCACTACAGTAAATTAGTGTTTTTTGTTAACTAATTGATATTTGAATTTCAATTGATATTTTAAATATCTTCCTATAAATGTCTTCTGTGAGCGAGGCAACACATTCAAAATAAGCCATTTATCACAATCATATACACAAATCATATTCATTACTTTTGTGATTCCAAAGTTTTTTACTCAAATTTAATAATTTTATCTGTTCTTGATGCGTCTTTTCAGTATTTTACGTTTCTTTTTTTATCAAATTCCTACACGAGCACAATTTAAAAGGAATCACGTCAAGAACGATGTACTAAAATCGTGTTGCTTTCTCTTCGTGCTGGTACTTTCTGCACCACACGGCTTCAAGATAAAACTCATATGACTTATGGCTGGTTCCCCTTCAATGTGCACGACCGCATGGAGATAAAGAACGAGTCTTGATCGAGTTGTCAAAAATATAAGAATATAATATGAAATATATACGGAAGAATAATTCTTTTAACTTGTGATTTTTAGTTGTATCTCAAGTTGTGTGCAAATTATAAACCATCCCTTTTATAGTATAAAACTTAACCCCCACAATAATGAGAATTATACCAATTAAAATGTACGTCACACTATAATATTACGTGATTTAATTTATATTAAAAATCAAAACTGAATTAATATTTTTTGTGGAAGTTTGAAACTTTTAAAAAAATGTTAGTTTGGTACCGATTAAAATCTAGATTATTATATTCAATTCAAATTGTGAGTTTTGATTGAAGAACATGGTTTAATAACTGAAAAGATCCATACCAGAGACTGCAAGTTAAAGATTGGACAATTTCTTGCAGTCTTGCCATCCCTTTTAAAATTGTGCTCGTGTAGGAATTGATAGAAACGTAAAATACTGGAAAGACACATCAAGAACAGATAAAATTATTAAATTTGTTGTCATTAATTGTTCAAGAGTAGACAGATATAAAACTTAAAAAATCTGTAGGTTCAAAAGTATTTTCTCGTCTTTCAATCTGTTATTACTGACTTCAATTCAAACCCATTTTTTTCTTGATATAAGATTGCCACGGTATGAAATAAAATGAAACAAAGGACTCTCCAAATGCCATTACAGGCTTCGAACGAGGATGCCTTCAAATGTTATGCCAGGTCCAAATGCTAAAGCCAGTCCCCATTCTTCTCCATTTTCTTTTTTCAACTCCTCCCTCATATATTCCATCACATAAAATATAGTATTGCTGCTAACATTCCCAAAATCCACCAGTGCCTTTCTGCTGCATTCCAGTTTCCAGTCTTTCAGATTAAGGATACTTTCCAATCGGTTTAGGATAGCCGGCCCTCCAGGATGCACCGCCCAAAACAGATCATTATATTCCTTCAAACCAGCTTTCGCCATTAATTTTTTGCAGAATTCTTCAATGTTGTCTTCAATCTTCTGAGGCAGGTCCCTACCTAGCTTGAAATTTATTCCCTCTTCAGAAAGGCGTCCATCAATCACATCATGAGTTCCAGGTAAGAATTGCTGAATTGCATAATTTAGTTCCATAAATGGCATCTCTTTGCCAAGTATTGGATCAGTGCCAATAATGACAGCTGCTGCACCGTCCCCGAAAAGGGCAGCCCCAACTAGGTCGTAAGGGCGATCTTTGCTTGGAGGCCTAAAACCGAGAATGGTTGTTTCCGAGGTGGTTAGTAAAACTCGACTTCCTGGATTGTTTTCAGCAATATCCTTGGCGACCCTAAGGCCGGTGACCCCTCCATAGCAGCCTAAGAAGTATAGCATTACACGTCCGACGTCATTTCTGAGGCCAAGTTCACTAGCAAGGTAAAGATCACCGCCAGGTAACCGTATCTCGCTTGAGGAAACATAGACAATGTGGGTAATATCTTTAGCAGGCCTTCCCCATTCTTTTAGGCAAACAAGGCTTGCTTCCTTTGCCATCTCGACTACAGCAGGATTTGCTATTTCGAGTCTTTGTTTGATTGTTGGAGAGCCTTCTGTAGCAAGTTCAGGGTATTCTTCTAAGATTTCTTTCGACATGACTGTATACCTGGTTTTCACAGTAGTAGTTTTGCCTGCAAAATACAATATAAAAATAATGCAAAAAATATCAAATGAACAATTTCTTATAAAATTGTTTGAAAATTTTGTGTTCATCGAATGCTAGACACTCGTTTCAAGTCTGTAATTAAAAAGTAATTCATGCCAAGTTGTTCTTTTCTTGAATTTCAAGTTTTATTTCTACATGCAAATTGACATCGAAACCTGGTTCCATGTAAACAATAACCCCATGCATTAATACATTTAATTTTTCTTACATAGGCGCTCGAGTTTCTCTTTAATAGCCAAATCATTGCATTTAGTATCTCGAATATAACCCTCCACCAAGCGGTCCTGAGGAACAAGTTGTCTCGGTAAGGCCTTTCCAATGGCAAGAATGGTGGCCTTCCCTGGAGTTGGTGTGCGTCTAGTAGGAGAAGGATATTGCTTAGTTACAACGGTATTGTTGATTTGCGACATAGCTAATTTGAAATACGTTCTTGTTATCACGAAATTTCAGTGGAAGGTTGCATTGAGTTGGGTGAGTATAAATAAGAGGCTAAATGATTTTGGAGGGAGGTTGGTATCAAGTAACACTAGCATGACACAAATGAAAATGCTTACTTTAAATGTGAGCAATTTTTGTGTGTTCTTGGAGGTTGGATGTGTGAAGACAATAGATTGAAACAATCTTTTGATTTCTATATTACATTGCACAATGCGCGTTTAGAGTGAAAACCCATTAAATTAAAGTACAATGCAACTTCGATGTAGATAGTGAAAGACAATGGTGATTCTATATTTATGTCCGTTTAAAAGAATTCCTACTAACTACCCACCACGCAATAATTTAGTCATGTTTTGTATGTCATAATAGTCTCGACTTGAATGCACAATAGAATATTCGATAGAAAGTTCAATCAATTTCGCCCTTGATTTGCTATGGTCCAAGTTATCAGTGAGAATGCGAGACAAATTTGAATTTGCTTGATTTATTAACAACGAAGTTATGATTAATGCATTTATTAAAATAAAAATTAGATTTTTAGTGGATTTTAATAAAACTTAAAAAAATGAATGATTGATGCGTGGTTAAAATTAATGGTTAATTTTGACTTAAGTTCTAATCCAATTTTTTTAATTGATGGCACGACCCTCCTGCAAGGCTACGAGAAGTGAAATAGTACACATTTGAGCCCCATTATTTCTGTAGAATATACATTTTGAAATAATAGATTGATGGAGAATGTGTGGTTAAAAATGAAGGAAATGTTTTTGGGTTGTATGTAATATTATTTTATTGAAAAATATGTGGTTGAAAAGAAGAGAGAAATAAATGTATTTTGAAAAAAATGGAATCAAATAAAGTTTAAATATAATTCATTATTATTAAAGCATGATAATAAAGATTTATTTCATAAATTTAAGTCCATATTTGACAATTATTATTTCAAATTTTTTAATTTTCGTACTCATTTTCAATCACATATTTATATAATAAAATATTTGATACGTAAATCTAATTTTTTTTTACTTTTTAATTATATATTTTTCAAAATTTTACTATTCAAAACTTAATATTCTCACTGGTTATCAAACATGACTAAAAATTACTTCTATTATGCATGTGATAACCTGGAACCTTAAACGAAAATCAACGGGGACACTCATATTACAAAAAATCCAGTCCAGCGTGAAAACTCACTTTACCAAAACCCCCCACATCAATGATCAAACCCTCAAAATTCCCATTTTCAAAACCTCGCATCAGTCCCCTCCTCTTTCCCCCCAAGACTTTCCATTTCACATTTCTATTCAAGAAGAAGCCACCACCGACAGGAATTACACCGGCGCCACCATACAGGATTCACATTTTGCTCAGCCGCCATCATGGCGGGCACAGACTTCTCATCTTCCTCCGCCCCGGCACCTTCGTCGTTCTCTTCCAGCTTCTCTAACCCTAGTTCCAATTCCACCCCTCCATTCGTCTTCAGTCCTGCCTCTTCATCCGGGACTCCATCATTCGGCACCGCCGCCGCTTCATCCCCCTTTGATGGTTCACCCACTACTAACCCATTTGTGTCCTTAGCATCCGTTTCCGGGCCCGTATCCTCATCCTCCGGTGCGACTGCTATTTCAAACACTTTTGGATCATCTTCTTCAAGTTCGGGCTCAGGTCTAAATTTATTTGGATCTTCTTCTAGTGCAACTTCTACTATGCCTAGTACGTTCGGAACGTCCTCTAGTGATTCGGGTCCAACCACGAGTCTTGTTGGATCCTCGTCTTCTGGCTCGAATCCTACTTCAGGCTTCTTTGGGTCAAGTTCTTTAGCTGGGACGTCAGCTCCTGCTACTTCTTTATCCCAGTTTGGCACATTCACCCAATTGGGGTCCCCTGCTCCGGGCTCTTCAGGCTTATTGTGGTCGGGTCCAGCTTCCACACCCAGCCTTTTTGGATCTTCTTCAGGAATTTCTACCGGAAGTAGCACCAGTCTCTTATTTGGGTCAGTTTCCGCTCCCATATCCAGCCTTTTTGGATCCTCTTTAGGAGCTTCTACTGGAGCTACCACTAGTCTCTTATTTAGGTCGGGGTCCGCTCCCACACCCAGCCCTTTTGGATTCCCTTCCGGAGCTTCAACTGGAACTACCGCCGGTCCCTTGTTGGGGTCAGCTTCTGCTCCTACATCCAGCCCTTTTGGATCAGGTTTTACCCCATCCACTGGCCAATTTGGATCATCGACATCCTCATTCACAAGTGAAGTTGCAGCAAACACTGGCTCTACAACAGCATCTGGGTCGGGTCCTGGTTCTACCCCTGGTCTGTTTGGTGTGAGCCCATCGTTATCAGGGTCATCTTCAGCAGGGGCATTGTTTGGATCCTCTAGCTACACTACTGCAGCACCGGCATTCTCATTGCCTACCACTGCACCAGGCTCAGCTTCTTCTGCACCTGCATTTTCGTTACCTAATGCTTCAACATCAGTTGCTTCTGCTCCGGGATTTTTGTTCCCCATGGCACCATCCACTACTAGCTCTGCTTCAGAGTCAGCGATTTCATTTCCCACATCTTCGAGCTCTGCATCATCTTCAGGTTTTTCGTTTCTAAAGAGCACCACAAGTTCAGCATCTGGCACGGTTTCATCCTTATCTTCATCTGGATCATCATCCAGTTTTTCATTTGGTACTTCTGGGTTTCAATCTACAGCACCGTCAGTTTCCAGTGCACCTGCTTCAAAACCTGCATTTGGGACCGCATCTTCTACGCTGTTCTCTACTGTTACAACCACAGCATCTGGCAATGCTTCTGCTCCACCTGCAACAACCCATTCTTCGGCTGCTTTGGTTGGTAGCAGTTCCAGTTCTGGTCTGTCCTTTCCTGCACTGAGCACTGTTTCTTCTGGAGCGTCCGTAGCATCTACTATCAATGCGTCTGCTCCTTTGTCAGGCTTTACAGGTTTCAGTACTACTAGCACACTGGCCTCTTCTGCGGGAACTACGAGTTTTTCCTCCGTCTCCATTAAAACACCCACACCCACATCCACAGCTTCATCAGCATTTCAAGTGCAATCAACTGCTGCTATGCCGTCTTTTGGTGAGATTTTCCAGTCCCGTTCTTCACTGGTTATATTATGTATACTGGTTTGT
Source organism: Fraxinus quadrangulata (assembly GCA_903798255.1). Lineage (NCBI taxonomy): Eukaryota > Viridiplantae > Streptophyta > Magnoliopsida > Lamiales > Oleaceae > Fraxinus > Fraxinus quadrangulata. Next base: position 27,294 of record CAIGRB010011291.1, read on the forward strand.
AGAATATGTGAAAGTCATATATTGCTTTTAAACGGTATATTTTGGAGAACTGGGGCGTCATTATTATCTGTTATTGTTGTGCGCTTTATGAACTAATTCACCAGAACTTTTTTTTTTTTTTCCATTTGTTCTGTTGATTTCCAAGAAACGTAATTCATATCTGATATTTTTGAATATTCAATTTGTCTTCAACTTTGATATGTTGAGTTGTATCATGTACCCAATGCTATGAAGTCATGTATTAATCATTGGGAAAGGTTGATATGCGAGAGAATCAGTTTTTGCTATGCAGAACATAAATATCAAATTTCCAAGTTTCTTTCTCAGAGTTTTATTGTTTTACGAACTTCTCATGGATGTGAGAACAATGCATAAAATTTCTTCATGGTTAGCCTTGTGCTTTAAATATGAATTTATGAGTGGGAAGACAAGTTTTCTTGTGCTCAGTGTTTCATTGATTGAGATGAGGAACTCATTATTTTAATTGAATTTCTAATATGCACGGTTTCCTATGGTGATCATCATCATCATCATCATTAGCATCACCACCACCACTTATGGAGAGAGTTTAGGCCATCCTGTGTTTGGGAGGCTAGTTTCCTTCATCCTCTCGATGTGTAGAGTTAGTGGTGGCAATGGGTCGGCTCGGCTCGGCCCATATGCCCACGAGCTCGTGGGCCAAGCCGAGCTTTAGCTCACGGCTCGTTGGTTTTTTTTTTTTAAAATAAAAAACTATTTTTTAAAATTTTTTTTTTTCTTGGGCGAGCTCGTTGGCTCACCCACGAGCCGCTCGTTTTTTGACGAGCCGAGCCCGCTCGGCTCGCCTAACGAGCCAGCCCGCTCGGCTCGGGCTCGAGCTCGACTTTTGACGAGCCCGAGCGGCTCACGAGCCTAGTTTTGACGAGCCGATGAGCCGCTCGGCTCGTTTGACACCTCTATGTAGAGTTGAGTCTATCTTTGCAGAATACCCTCCCAAAAATGATTGTCGTTAAGGTACTCAATGAGGGGCTAAGACCTTTTTCTTCAGCTGGCAGCTGAAGTTGTCGAACTGTACAGCCATATTTCAGGTATAGGGCTGGACATGGTCCGATTCGGTTCGATTTGGTTCTGAAGAGAATCGAACTGAACCAAAATTTTTCGGTATTTGATTAATAGAACCGTAGGGTCCAAATATAATTATGAAACCGTTTGAGTTCGGTTCGGTTCGGTTTGGTTTTGTTCGGTTCCGTGCCATAATTAAATTTTTTAATATTTACGCCAACACTACATAAATACAATTAATAACATGTTCATTCATAGTTTCGATGGGCAATTGAAGAGGGAAAGTCGGACTCGATAGTCGGCGACTTCGATTTGGACATGTAGATATAGGTTTTCAATTTATCAAATGATTTGGAATTAGTGGACATGTGCTTACCTAATGAAAGTATAAAATTGGAAAGTGAATGATAAAAACTTAAAAAGTCTTAAATCTTGGGCTAATAATGAAATTAATAATTGGGCCAAAAAATTAAAAAAAAAAATTAAATTTCGAAATTGGGTTGAGCTGGGCCGAGCTAGATATACATGGACTTAGATTGGGAGTTGGAGCATTAATCACTAAATTAGTTAATAAAAAATTTCAAATTTAAGATATAAGGTACAACTAATAAGATTTAATAAGAAAAAATTGGGTTGGGCCGGGCTAGATAGGCATGCACTTGGTTTGAGAGTTGGATCATTAATCACTAAATTAGTGAGTTTGCTAATTTGTTTGGAAAAAATTAAAATAATTTAATTAATTCAATATAAAAAATTAAAAAAATTATTTAGATTCGATTCTTCATTTCTTGGTCTAGAATCGAGAACTGAACCAAACTCATCGATTCTCGATTCAGATACTCATTCGTGTATATAATTTATGAAGAACCGTTCAGTTCGATTCGGGTTCGGTTCGGTTTGAGAGTTTTGTCCAGCCAGACACTTTAGGACCTGGGGGAATTTCACCTCATACAATGGTGGACAGATGATGCAGTAGAGGATTATAGACCTGAATGGACAAATTCTGGATGCAGTAAAAAGAGATATATTTTATATTTGTCAATTTATTGTGTTACGTGTGGGAGGGTAGATAGTTATTGTGATGAAATACCTCAGCTTAAATTGCATAAAGGGCTATTAACTTAGCTCCTCTAGTAAGCTCAGGTGCCTGTTTTGGACAATCGAAACGGGAACATAGGTATGGATCATGGATCCTTTGTTGTAATCCGACTAATTTGGCTTGGCATGTAGCCTTGCCAAACCTCTTTGCCAGTGGCATAGTACAACATTTTGCATAACATATAATAGAGACTTTCCCATAATGGTGATGGTAATTGCTGTGAAGTGATCTTCAATGAATTTTTCACGTGGTCCTTAGAATTGATCTGTCTACGATAGCTTAGCTTGAAGTACTGTGTTGAAGTGACTATGAATTTCTTAGTTATTGATATACATGTCAATGTCGTTGTGAGATTGTAAATGTAGTGTTTTCAGGGATATACTCCATCAGGGTCTTGAAGTATTATGTATGATGCTGTATTTGTTTATGCCCCGAATAGGTACTGAAATCCTTCTGTGTGCCTTTTAATCTTACAAGGCAATTCCTCACATCTTTTGATGAAGTAGCTGTTTTAAGTCTCGCTTACTCGAAAATGATGCTTGTTCCAGGGTGTCTTACTTTAGGTTATGAATCTTGGTGTATGTTACTTAATACCTATATTAAATTTAATCCAAAGCTAAAATTTAGGGCTTGTTCGGTAGTGATTAAAAGTCAATTAAAATTGAAAATATAGTCGTTATTGGGTCCCACTCGTCTAATAAAAGTCAACAATAACGGCTAGTTTTTCAATTTTAATCTCTACCAAACACACCCTTAATATGATGGTGTGAAGACACCTTATTTTGGACAAGACCATGTTAACAGCAACGAAGGCTATGATTGACAGTGGCTTGTCTTCTGATATTTTTCTGTGGAGCTTAAAACACCTAATTCCTAAAGATGGGTTATCATAGGCAAAATGGAAAATATTGGTGTCAAATAGTATTGGATATTTAGCACAATCAACTTAGAGCATGTTTGACTATGCCTATAAGTCAGTCAGTTATTTTTAAGTTACTTATTTTTCCAAACATGTTTTTCAAAGTCACTTTTAACTAACAAAACACACTTTTCTGAAGTAACTATTACTCTAAAAGAACTTTTAAGCACTACCAGACACGCTCTTAATATTCTTATGATTATGGAAATGCAGGCAAGTTGCACTTTTAGATTACTTCTAATCTTTTCAAGCTTCTCCTTTTCGCAAAAGTGCATGTCTGGCTTTCTATATAAAATGCTGATAGTAATATTGATACTTTTTTTCCGGTTACTTTGCCTGCATTTATGATAATACTATTATAGCTGGTTGATGAGTATTCTGCTGATATTTCTTTAGGTGTCCCTGCTTCAAGCTCTGCAACTGCAACAACCTCACGTTCCGGTTCTGCTGCTCAAATATCTTCATCCCTGGTTCCAGCTTCCAGCAGTGGGTATGTATGCTGCCTGATGTATAAATTCTCTTCTATCTTTTGGTTCAGTAGAAATTAAAATTTGAATGATTTGATTTATAAATACATGAAAATTATTGTTTGTTCTGTTTCTTGATTTCTTGCATGGGATCCTTATGTGGAGATTAGACACTGGGCACTAGCATGTGGTTTCCCTCTTGAAAACCAATATAGAAGAGTAGAAAGTTAGAAACTGCTTTCTGTGAGCACCTTTGTGCCTAGAATTGCAATTATTGAGACAAATTTTCCATTAGTCCATAGTGGGAAAAACAGCATAAACAATAATAAGCCTATGCTTATCCCTGTAAGTTTGGATTTGGCTGCAATAATTTGTTTATGCCTTTCCATAGATTCACATCTATTCAAAGATCCAATTCAATTAGATCCTTTGCAACCACGCAAGGTCATGTAATTTTTGAGTACTATTATCTTTTGATTTGTTTTCCTGGGATACATCAACATTGCTGATGGGAGTTTCTTTTTGTTTATGCAAGACATGACTCCACTACCAAATCCGTCATCGCCCTTAATTTAATATCAATTGGTGCTACATCTAATTGTTTCAATTGTTGTCCTATAGTCTCATTTTTTAGTCTTGTCTATTCTAGAATGGCCACTTATCAATCTCAAGATCCTTACTTCCGCCACATTTATCTTGTTAAATTTTTTCCATAAATAGCTCAATACCGAGTTAAGTAGGGCTTAGTAGTTCTAGTAACTGTTGTAGAACTGACCTTTTAGGGATCTTTGAATCACATAGAATCCTTCTATCAATTCTCCATTCTATCTAACTCATTCTAACTCTTGTATTATATCATCTTGAAGTTGTTTTTCCTTGTTAATAGTTGAAACCCAATACCTAAAACATTCACTTGTAGGGATAATATAAGTATATAACAAATAGAAAAGACATGCTTAATAATTCTGTGTTTTATTATTGATTTTATGAGAAAAATCTGGTAGTTTGTCTTTATAGTTACTTGAAGATTCATTTGGTAAATAAGATTGACCACGCTCTTTTCTGTATCAGAAGTTGAGGTTTGGAATGCTAACTCTTTTCTTGCCTTGTAGGACCACTTCAACTGCAGTAGCTTCTGCACCAAAGTTACCATCTGAAATCACTGGGAAAACTGTTGAAGAGGTAATTAAACTTGCCTGCAGAAAATGGAATCTATATGTCGTATATTTATAGTTTTCTCGTTGAATGGCGATTTTATTTACTTCTCCATCCTATTTATATCCTTAAATGAATGAATATTTAAATAGAAACAGAAAACATGAGGTAAATTGCGCCAGTATTTAGAAGAGTAAAATGGGTGTCCAGAAAGTAATGTATCAACTTCAGAAATAACCCTGCCCTCATTTCCTCTATATGGAGTTTTTCATTTTTTTTTTCATGTAATATACCATGAGTAGAATACCTGATTCTAGATGATGATGAAGTTTACGTCTTCACTTTGTTGGCTGTTTGAACTGTATTTATGTGAGTACATTATGGCAGATCATCAAGGACTGGAATGCTGAGCTACAAGAGCGTACTGGAAAATTTCGAAAGCAGGCTACTGCGATAGCTGATTGGGACCTCAAGATTTTAAGGAATCGCAACATACTTATACAGCTTGAGGTATCACATTGCTTATTGAAAGAACACAAATATAATTTCTTCTAAGCTGACGTGATTGTGGGCTTACTTTCTAACTTGTTGGGCGTGTGCATACTTTTGGAGCGTATTATCTGTCTAAGGTTCTGCTTCTGCAGCCTGTTCGGGTTCATTCATGTTCATTGTATTTATTGCATGATAGTTTCTTTTTTTGGTTGACCTGCCTAACTTCCATTCATGGCTTAGTTAGTTCTGTCTACTTCGCAGGATTGGCTAGACAAACCAATTAACAGTTCTTTTATTATCACCCAAGGAGCTAGGGCTATGTTATAGGCACTATCTCTTGTTTGTAAAGGGCTATATGTATGTAAGATTGTAAGTACATATTTTTCTTTTATTATCCATTAGTAAATGAAAGCTTCATTTGAAAGTAGTATACAAATCAAGACAGAATCAGAGCCTATCAGCATTGTTTATGAAACCATCACCAATAAATATTATGTCACGACTGAATTCGGGGTCTTTTGTATCAAATTTTTGTTTAAAACTCTTACAAATGGCAATTTCTCCGTGTCTTAGATGTTCAGGTTTGTTTTATGGTTTCATGGGCACTGCTACCAAAATTTATTACAGAACAATTTCTCTGACTAGCTAACATTATTAAGTCAAAATAATTGATCAGAGTGAAGTTGCTAAAGTGGTTGAGACCCAAGGTAGTTTGGAGCGACAGCTGGAGCTAATTGAAACTCATCAAGACGAGGTGCGTTAATTAAGACCTTCGAGTCTGAGTTCAACTTATTGGGTCATGCATGCTACAACTTTTATTTATTTTTACAATGTTTTGGTTACTGTTTTCTTTGTGGAGATGTATATGTTGATAGTTGCCTTTCAGTAAGCACACAGTACGTGATTCATCAATTACTTTCTGTTTGGCTACAAATTGTTAATTGGAATTTAACTTAACACCTGGATCAGCTTGAAGTTTTCATGTGACATAATAATGAAGATCCAATATAAAAATGCTGTCTAAAAATTGTAGAATGAAATATTTCAATGCCTTGCCTGTATTAGAGAGAATATTTACGAGGAATTAGGAAAACTGATCTCAATGGAGTGCTAACTTTAGTTATTAATCATCTTACCCTGTATTGCTAGAACCAATGGTGTTATATGTTATGTACAGTATATCATCATGTTAAAAGAGTGAACATATGCTGTTTGAACGAGCTTCATTAATGATTGTGTTTGCATTTCTTGGTTAGGTCGACAAAGCCTTGCAAAGTATGGAAGATGAAGCGGAGCGAATATACAAAAATGAGCGAGGATCACTTCTTGAGGACGAAGCTGCTTCGACAAGAGATGCAATGTGAGCATAGGATCCACTATGCCGATTAACCTTTTTTGTTGTTGATATGCTTTGACAGATGATTGCTATCTTCTTTTTTTTGGTACCTATATGGTCACCTGTACTATTTCATTTGCGCGGAACTTCATAATATCTTGGAGATTGTAAGATTTTGTGATTATAATCTCAAAATATTTACAATCATCAGCCTTTGAATACAATACCGTACTCTGAAAATATATTGGTGATAGTTGTTAGAATAATCAGCAGTTTTATTGATGAACTCTTAAATCACTGGGGAGCACATTTCCTGATACAGCTGTTTGGTCCTTGTATTTGATTGGGTAGCTGTGTGCAATGTCATCTCTTAATATGTTTGAAAGTGAATGAGAATACATTTAATACTTTTTCTACGTGATCAACTAATATCTTATCTTCGGAATTCAGGTATGAGCAGGCTGAACTGATTGAGCGGGAGCTGGAGCACATGACAGAACAGATCAAATCGATCATCAATACTCTTAATGCCGATCAGGTTACTCCTTAATGTGAATACTTTTGGCTCTTGTTTATTGAGATCAAAAGTTGATGGGTTTTGACGTTTCTCAGGGTGGAGAGCTTGAGGCAACTGATGGGATGACTCCACTGGATATTGTTGTTCGCGTCTTAAACAACCAATTGAGTTCATTGCTGTGGGTGAATGAGAAGGTTAGGATCCATTTTTTCATTCTTGGATGCTGGAGTTGCTTTGGCCTTTTCGTGGACATAGCTGACAATGACTTAAAACATGATGAAAATAAATCATACTTGTTTTGAATCAGAAGGTCCATATTAAAAGTCATAATCAGTTCGATCTAAACACTGATAAGATCCACACAAATAAAAGATGGGCAAACCATTGAGAGTGAACAAGTTTGCTTTCTCTTGGGAACGAATAAGGCAGTCTTTCTGGTGGATGGAATCTAAATGAAGGCACATAATACTGATTATGTTTTCTCAAAGGAGAGTGAGGATTAAGAAATCTTAGTTGGTGATGTTATTATCAATATTGATCCTAAACATCATTGCAATCTAGCCGAAAAGGCTCAGTAACAAGCGTCCTAGTTGCACTATGATCTCTTCATCAGTATTTTGAATGTCATAATAAATTGTGTGAATTATTGTTTGTTAATATTTTTTATCTAGATCTTTGGTATTACCAAACCTTTGTGGGTGTATCAGGGAGTCCAAATATGAGAATGCTAGTCTGTATTCATCTAATCTAAGATCATAGCCCCGATGCTTTTCAGGCCCTCTGATATTTCCAACCAATGTGTCCCTTGTAGCATTTCGACTTTTGAATTTTATCCAACGAGATATTTCTGATTTGTAATTCAAATGCTAATCACGAGTATAGGCTATAGCTTTTGTGCATATTGAACTATTCCTTTTCTAACTTTGCTAACTGTTTGAACTGTACAGGCTGAAGAATTCTCTTCGCGAATTCAAGAGCTTGCAAGTCGAGGCTCTGCTGGTGACCGAGAATCATTGACCCCTAATCGTTGGTTGTCATAAGATGTGCAGACACGAGTTCTGGATGGAAGCAGTTGCTCAACGATGTTATTCTTAGCTATAAGTGCTGTACACATTTTCTTGTGGCAATCGGTGTAGACAGGTTTTCTGGATATGATGATAAAATAATTCTTCATAGTTCTGAAGTAACATTCTGGTGTGATGAGTATGTTGGACTAGAAAAAGGAAATATGGTTACCCACTGTTCGGTTTGTATTTTGGAATTAATTACCGTTCAAGATTTACTTTTTCATTTTCATATTTTTATTCAATTTGTAATTAGTTACGCATGAAATTATTTTTCAGATTTCTAATCTTTTATAGAACATTTTGAACTATTAACACAAATATATTTAATGAGTATATCATCTTATAATGAAAATTTTAATATTAAATGTAAAACTGTGTTTGAAGATAATATCAATTGGTTATTTTATTGCGCCTATTTATTTTTATTTTTTTTATTTCAAAATTGAACACGATGAGTATGTAACTTTTTAGTAAATGAACTGGTACGAAATGCAGAGGAAAAAAGAATTGGGAACAAGATCTTATGAAATAACTTATGACATCGAAGGATGAGATCGTTATTTTGTATTTAAAATAATGTTATGTAGTTACATTGGGGTTACAATTCCAGTCTAGGTGGTGTTAGATGATAGATTAAAAGAAATGTGGAATTAAATGAGTAGTTTAATTTCATTTATCATCCTAGATTGGGATTGCAACGCTAAATAACATTACTCTTGTATTTAGCCTTAAATGAACTTTTGTTAACTTATGAAATAACTTATTTTTCGTTGCTCGTTTGCTTATTTTTACCTTTTTTTTTTTGTAGTTCTGTTTTTTTTTTTTTTCTTTTTTTGTTCAACTTAAAAGGAAAACATCGTCAGTGCTAATTTCTCAAAAGTTGGAACAAATCAAGACAATAAAATATTAGGGACAAGATCTCCAATTTGAACAAATATTAGGGACAAAAGTTGCAATTTATCCAAAAATTAAATAGAGCAAATGATAACAAAAATTCATTGATGATCATCAATCGTACTTCCACCAGTGATTCTTCTAGGGTTTTGTTACATGTATACCTTGGTGTACATGATGTTCTAGTGACATTTAATCTTGGACATGTGAAAAAGTAAATTCTGAAGTCCATGTAGAATAATTCTTCTAAATAAGCCAATATCTATCGATGATTATATGGAATTACCAATAACAATACTTCAACGATATTGCCGACAATCATCAATAGTGCTTCGTCAATGATCGTCAACGTGGAAACCATTGGTGTCACTTAGAAGATTATCATTTTTTTACAATTAAGCAACATGTACACTATGTTTTACAGTATATTTGACATTTTTGAGAGGTGGTATTTTTTTAGGCATTCTCTTCACAACATTTTAAATAATCAATGATACAGATTTTGACATTCTTCTACTCATTTTCAACCACACATTCTTTAATAAAATAATATTTTTCATCACATCAATAACTTTTCATTCTTTTTCAACCTCACATTCTCCATCAATCTACTATTTCATAATACATTCTTTCAAAATAATGTGGCTCAAACACACAATAATATAATGATATCAGGCCTTTGTTGTCCATGCTATTGTGTTTTATTTTTGGTACCACCAATTAAAATTCGAGAAAATTACACCCACACCCACTTTTCAACTTCACATTTTAGCATACAAAGTATCTAACCCTAATTCATTTCCCCAAACCTAATGGTTCAAACACCTCGGCTGCTAATGCCGCTACTTCCGATCTTGTTGTTCCAATCTTCTTCTTTAGATCGACAAGGTGAAGAAGAGATAGCAACATGCACTAGTGGCAGATCTGTGTCGGTGAAAGGAGGTGTTACAGCAGCAGTGGGGTGATTTGGTTGGTTTATTTATAAGGCGATTGGGTATCGGTCATTGTCGCTGCTTCCTGTATCAGCAACGATTGCTATGCGTGGTTGTGGTGGTGTGATGGTGTGTACAAATCTTTGAAAAATAAGTTGTGAGCAGTAAATTTGATAATTTGTGATCAATAAAAAAAAATTGTGACCTACAAAATTTGTGATTACGATATTCTGTGATTGTAACTAATTAGTAACTACCATAAATTGTATGTCATTGAGACATCAACTTATTTAATTAACACCACCTAATTTTTGAAAGAATTTCACAAGTTTGTCATATTCGAAAATATATTTTCAAAAGTTTGTAGTCATGTATTTTTTCCTTACAAAAATTATTCCNGACAAAAGTTGCAATTTATCCAAAAATTAAATAGAGCAAATGATAACAAAAATTCATTGATGATCATCAATCGTACTTCCACCAGTGATTCTTCTAGGGTTTTGTTACATGTATACCTTGGTGTACATGATGTTCTAGTGACATTTAATCTTGGACATGTGAAAAAGTAAATTCTGAAGTCCATGTAGAATAATTCTTCTAAATAAGCCAATATCTATCGATGATTATATGGAATTACCAATAACAATACTTCAACGACATTGTCGACAATCATCAATAATGCTTCGTCAATGATCGTCAACGTGGAAACCATTGGTGTCACTCAGAAGATTATCATTTTTTTACAATTAAGCAACATGTACACTATGTTTTACAGTATATTTGACATTTTTGAGAGGTGGTATTTTTTTAGGCATTCTCTTCACAACATTTTAAATAATCAATGATACAGATTTTGACATTCTTCTACTCATTTTCAACCACACATTCTTTAATAAAATAATATTTTTCATCACATCAATAACTTTTCATTCTTTTTCAACCTCACATTCTCCATCAATCTACTATTTCATAATACATTCTTTCAAAATAATGTGGCTCAAACACACAATAATATAATGATATCAGGCCTTTGTTGTCCATGCTATTGTGTTTTATTTTTGGTACCACCAATTAAAATTCGAGAAAATTACACCCACACCCACTTTTCAACTTCACATTTTAGCATACAAAGTATCTAACCCTAATTCATTTCCCCAAACCTAATGGTTCAAACACCTCGGCTGCTAATGCCGCTACTTCCGATCTTGTTGTTCCAATCTTCTTCTTTAGATCGACAAGGTGAAGAAGAGATAGCAACATGCACTAGTGGCAGATCTGTGTCGGTGAAAGGAGGTGTTACAGCAGCAGTGGGGTGATTTGGTTGGTTTATTTATAAGGCGATTGGGTATCGGTCATTGTCGCTGCTTCCTGTATCAGCAACGATTGCTATGCGTGGTTGTGGTGGTGTGATGGTGTGTACAAATCTTTGAAAAATAAGTTGTGAGCAGTAAATTTGATAATTTGTGATCAATAAAAAAAAATTGTGACCTACAAAATTTGTGATTACGATATTCTGTGATTGTAACTAATTAGTAACTACCATAAATTGTATGTCATTGAGACATCAACTTATTTAATTAACACCACCTAATTTTTGAAAGAATTTCACAAGTTTGTCATATTCGAAAATATATTTTCAAAAGTTTGTAGTCATGTATTTTTTCCTTACAAAAATTATTCCCTTACTTAAATGCATCAAAAACCAAATCACGAGCTTGGAATAAAATAAGGAGTAGTGCTTGTAAGATTCATGATATAAACTGTGACCAATGAACATTATCTCCATAACTTGAGTTATCTTTTTTATCTCTTACTTTTTTATTTAACTAGTGGTGCATCGTGCATTGCACGATTACAATTATTTTTTTCTAAGTGATATTGTTAAAATGAGAATCCATTTTAGAATATATAAACATCTAATGATATACATTGAATAATGTGATTTCTCATTCGTATCCACTACCATAGAATCTGGAAGTACAAAGTGTCTTTAGTTTTGCAAGCATATTCATTAAAAACAGGCGCATATATTATAGAGAAAACCTACTATTACAGAGTATTTGCAAGCACTGCAGGATTAGAACTTATTATCCGAACAATAATTCCATTGCATTTTTTGTTCACACATGCACCTAATAAATTCACAAGTTCCAATCTTAAGATCATGTAGTAGATATATTCATTCACGTTAATTTTATTCCAATGCCTGAAGATATTGCCCAAGAAAGAACAGAAAATACACCAAAATTCTCGTCCAACATTTACGCTGCCAAATCAATACAATAAACTACCTACACGGAAAAATAATTAAAATATCAGTTTACATTTTCTTGATGTCTCAAAAATTCAATATAATGCAAACAAATCAGAATTGAGAGAGTCTTTACTTAGACTTCACAACAGCTAAGAGTGATATAGATTCTATACATTTCATTACTTTATATACATTACCATAATACACTGTGCATGCTCAACATACAAATGCAGTTTCCAAAAACTAAAATGCAGCTCATGTCATGCATAAGTTGTAATGTGGTCTTATACAAAATTGTCATTTAGTCAAAAGGACTTCAAAAAACAACTTTTTGGTTGTTGCTCATTTGCCTATGTTGCTGCCACAGTTTTTGCAAAATGATTCCCAACATTTGCATTTAGCAAAAAATAAAAACAACTTAGTTGCTACTTGAACTGTTGAAGGCACGGGACAGTTACTTTGTTGTAGTGTGATGTTGTCAGGTTGATGAACTGCATTCCTTTCATCTTTAGGAATGTCGGATGATATCATCTTCTGTTTTTTTGGTTGCTTAACAATTTCTATTTCAAAGACCAGATTTTTTCGTGCAGTAGGTGGAAATTGTTCACTACGTTTAGAGAAATCTGTGTAATTGAATGAGGCTTTGTTCTTCACGTCATATGGAGACAATATTGGAGATGCTTCTTCAAGTTCATGGTTGTCATCAAGAATATATATCACATCGAACTTCGGGTGGTTAGTTTTTGGATCAGGGTTTCCTACTTTCATGTAAATGAAGTGGTCTTCATCCATGTAGTTGGACTTATGAGCACCAATGCCATGGCTGTATATAAAAGATTAAACAATATATTATCAAGTTATGCAAGTGGGAAAATTTGTTGAGTGTAATAAATAATACATAGAAACTTTACCATTATACTATCTTTCATTATTTTCTCAGCTGGAAGGCGCAAGAATTTTTAAGCCACATCGCCGAATAATGATGCAGTAATGTTACCAGTGTGATCTCCAATGTTAACACTGCACCTTGCTATGGGGAAAAAATTTCAATTTAGTATTATGCACAATCTGAATTTTACTGAAATTGAACTATATAAAGAATGATTATTTTTGTTACATAGTAATATATCTATCATTATTACCTTGAAATTGCTCTTGCATGCATGTACTTGCAATAATTGCAAAGATACATTTCATTCTATTGAGCAAAGGATATCCAACCACATGTGTCACATGCCACATACCAAAGTGATTGAGTTGTTGTCTTTATTTCTACCTGAGCCCTTATCCAAAATGGCTTGCGTGGAAGTAATTACAAAGAATGTTAGCATTTTTTTTTATTGAAAATCTGTTTTTGCAAACTGGAAAGAATTCTAATGAAAGAGATTGGTTGTATAGTTTCAATTCTATTATTTAATATACTGTTGATGTGTTCTCTGAAATATCTTTGATGTAAATGATTTTGTTATTTGGAGGAGGTGGAATAGTGGAAGTATTCGGTAAATCATACTTTTTTGAGTCATCATCTCTATCAACACTTCTTTGTTTCTTTCCGTCCTTAAACAGTAGGCAATGATAAGTGAAAAAGTATGTAAATAATCAAATAAAATAAAGTCCTAGGAAATGAGTAATGGAACTAAAAAAAAAATTACGAATAACAAAACAAGTGTACTAACCATTTTCTCAGTTCAACAAGTTTTTCAAACTTTGGGTCTATGAAGATTGAGTTGTTTGCTTTTTTGGACAACGATATTCCTATTGAATATATTATAATTGTGTAGGCAAATTAAAAATTATTTGTAGCAAATGATCTGTTAAAAAGAAATGATTAAATTCTAAGTTTATTTACCTTTGAATGATGTCACTTTTAAATGGTTACCGACAATCATTGGTTTTTTCATAAGACAATCAATAATCTCAGCTCCATCATGGTCTATAAAATTGTCTTAGATAGTTAATATAATTGCTTGCAATCCGCATAAGAAATTATAAAAAGTTCAATTAATTTCGATAGTTGGGAAATTATTGGTCTATGTTTAAAAGTTTAACTTGATGTATATTTAAATTTCATCGACAAGAACAATGTCTTGGACAATTGAATATGCATTTGTGTTTTGGAATTTTCCATTTTGGACGAACATCGACTACAATACCTACAAATGCTGCCAAAAAAAAAAAAAAAAAATCATTAGTTTTATGTGATATGCCTTAGTGTGAAAGTATAATTGTGTAATGAATACATTTGTGGTAAAGTTTGTTTTACCTATTTAAATGTACATGTCTATGTACTTGTAAAGTTCATCAAATGTTGTAAATTGGAAACACGACTCCACAAGAGGGATGTGCTCTTCATTTATTTCTTCTTTTTGGGTTGAACCACTAATTGTCCATTGTGTATTTCCACAGGTCGATCTAAATCGTTCATTTGTTTGCTTCACGTATGCATTTGAGATCAAGTATGTCTTTGATGGTACCAATGTATTTTCAAGAGTTTTAATGTTCTGAGCAAATATAGTTGCTTGGATTTTGTTTTCTTTCATGAGTTATTAATATTTAAACACATAGTAAAGTTATTTTCAAATTTAAATATGTATGTAAAATAAAATAGATAAGTTTAAACAATTTAGTGTTAAAATGCGCAATTTGATATATGGTAATTTTGAACACATGGTTTTATATTTATTATTTCAACTTCAAATAAAAAATTCAGTTCATATGACACGAACTTTGAAGAAGATATGAAGGATTTTCAGAAAGAAATCAACCAAAGTTGGAATAATGATTCCATACTATTAGACACAATCTTGTAACTCTTTCATATAAGCACAAAAATGACAATGTTCTTTCATTAATTGGAGTTTATGTTAATGGGAAAAAGAAGAGTAATAAACTGTAATACAACATTCAATTCTAATTGAAGAAACAAAAAATCAAATGTTAACAGTTTATTATCTCACAAATGCATGTCTTGATTGAGTTGACATTACAAAAGAAAAGAAGGAAATCTATGATGCATCAAATCTGAATTACGTAAAATATAGTAGTTACAGATAAGTTGGAACAATTGAAGGTGTTAAAATGTGCAGCTTAATGTAGGATTGTGGATATATGCAGAAGAAAATTTATGTAGAAAACTTACAGCAGTATCCATTAACCAAAGGTGTTGATACATTCCATTCCCCTTTTGTAATGCTCTTGAAGTCGTTTTTTCTACAATGACCACTTTACACGTCCTTCCGATTTCTTGTGTTGCTATCTCAAGAATTAGTTTGTAATTCGATTCCATGTTTACTACTGGAAAATGGAAATAAGAGAAATAAATCAAAAAAATATTGGAAACTTAGTCCTATAATATTTGTTATTATTCATATATTATTCATACTTGTATGGATATAAGAGAAAAGAAAAATTGTAAAGATAGAGAGAAAATCATTTACCTTGTTTCTTGTATCTTTGCAAAATAAAAGCTATATATATATATATACTTGCATATGTATATAGAAGCTTATGTTTGTGTATTAATAATATGGTCTTAAAGTAGATAGATGAATAGGAAATTTATGTGATATGGTACAGTTTCCAGATTACCTATTCGTAAGAGACCATGCTCCTTTGTGAAATAGAGGCAGTTTTTTTTTGTATTCTATATGTGTGTGTGTGTGGAGTAGTACAACTGTAGAGTACATAGAAGAATAGACAGATAAGTGAGAAAGTACAATCTTAACAGGTCATGCTTTTACTGTAAAAGTAGTGTGATATGGTATGGGGGTTAGGTTGACTGTATATATAATATGTAAAAGTAATATGATATGACAAGAAATTAAGGACATCTCTATAAGTTTAAAAATACATATAAATTAGTAAAAGTGCTAGATATTTGACACAGTAAAAATATTCAATTTTTTATGAATACTTAAAAGAAATTTATATTTTTTTTAACCAAAATTGAAACAAGATAGACACAAGCAAGGAAATGATGTGATGAAATTTAAGCAATGAGAATAGTAAAGGTACTGTAAATTTCGTGTTGTAATGCATGGAGAGACCCCTATTTCGCTTAACTAAACCAATAATTTCATGTACCAGTCGCGATGATGATCTAGAAAAAATAATTCATAATTTGAATACGTTCAAACACAAGTTTAATGCCAGAAACTTCAAAGGCTTAAATTCCTATGATTGTAAATTATATTGCAAAACATATATCAGAATAAAATTGAAAAAAAATAAAATCAATCCATGAAAAGTTTATAACATCGTGATTTATCAACCAAGTATCATAATGATCTGTAGTTATGACTAAATTGACGAAGAAAATAAAGTGTACAGAGGAAGAAATGTTACTTGTTTATCTAAAGGTTAAATTTGGTAAATCATACAGGTCAAATGCTTATTTCAGAAGATAGTGCCAATTAAAAAAAGAACATTCAACTGCAGATAGAGCAAACTTAAAACCAAACCACATTACATCATAGAATGCTACCTACACATATGTGATTGTTGATACTCTCAAAGAATTCAAAATCAGATAAGTATTATGGGTCAATTTGTGCACCTGCAAAAGCACACAATAACTCAAATTAGATCTCAAAACGACTAAAATATATTAGAACACTATCCATACAAAACCAATTTTGGCCTAGAAAGCATTAAAAATCTCCAAGAATACTAACACAAATTAGATCTCAAAATCATAGTGTGTATGAGAATTGACTATATGTCTGTTGACGAAATTTGCCATTATATTATTTTAGGGACAAAGTTTTCTGAAAAAGAATACAATCAGTAAATAAACTAAAACATAAAGTTCAACTACCTATATAATATGATTAAGCTCTAAACATATTCAGTATTTTATTAATTTGGAAAATATCAATGAGTGAGATGAAATGTAAATTGCAGTATACGTAATAGTAATATATACAAAACTCTAAATGAAAAAAAATGTTTTGCTGGTGCTTCGTTAGGCATAAACGTCGCCACAAGCAATCTCACCTTCTCTTGTAGCAACAAACTATCAGATTTGACAATCTGATTAAAGAACAAATGGCTAAAGGTTAGAATGTCACCAGCAAAATGAAATTTTAGAGTAACTTGCACCCATTTTAATGGCAGCACATCACAAAGAAACTAAAGCAATCAAAGTAAATGCTTAACAAAACAAAAGTAGAAATGACTATTAGTAAAATTGAGGCATGGCATTGTAATGAATGAATTTGCTTATCAAGAAATTCAAAAATTCAATTTCTTCAAGTTTTTTAAGAGACCCATTTGCAAAAACATGACTTGACTGAAATATTACAGTTGATTTTTAGAAATTTCTTGATGTATTTAGGAACTTGAAATTCAGTTGGTTTTTTTACCGTTCTAACAACAAATTTCATGAATCGCGATTTTACAATTTCTAAATTACACGAATTTGTTCATTTCACATTCTGTGAGAAAACAAAATTGAAAGAGAAGAAAACTGAACAAAAATCACATACTCAATTTTTTTTAATCTACAGTACTCTGCGTCCTTCGTCGTCTCCGTCTCCACCTCTAATCTCCAGGCGAAATACAGCCCCGTGGTAGCGATAATGAAGAAGAACAAAAGCTCTGTGATTTTACCAAGAGCCAGCGTACTCAAAGAAGAAGAACGAAATGAATTCCTTTTTCATTTTCTTAGGGTTTACGTGAAATGAAAACTAAAGAAATTGATATGTAAATGAAAATGAGATTGAAATTGGCGTTAAATGAAGAATCAATGAAATTGAAGTTGAAGTTCATGTGGAATGAAGTATAACGTGGATCAAATTTCAAGATATTTTAAAGTGCGGTTTAAGGCATGTTTGGATGTCATTTTCTACAAAAAGTATTTAAAAGTTGCTAAAAGTCATGTTTGGATGCTATATATATATGACATCAGGATGAGGTGAGCATGATGTCTTATGAATAGTAACCAACTCTCCTCTTCTATATCTTGTAGTGATTTTATCAGCCAATAATTTTTTTTTTTAACTGTTACTTTATTATGATGGAATTTTTTTGTTAGTATTTTTTTTATAGTTTTGTTATATTTATGATGAAGTTTTCAACAGTAAATTAAATTTATTATACATTTATTTTTAATATTATCAAATCAAAACGACTTTGTATCCTATCAGCCTAAATTATTTCAGCAATTGTGATTTTTTTACAGAAAAAAATTCCGAAGGGAATATTTTATTAATTTAGTTAATAATGCAATTTTATCTGTTCGTTAAATTTATTAAGATAATTGGCAGCCCCTAAATTTGCTTATATTTTGAGCACCATTAGGCTTGATTTGCTAATCTATGATTTTCTTCAGCCATGGGCCCCATTGTTTGCTGCACTCCTTAGCCCTAGTTCGCCTCCATTAAAATTATACCTCATTCTTCTTTCACTTTTTATCGATGACACATTCTCCAATAAAATTATACATTAATTTAATTTAATTTTTTTTTTGTTTAATCACACATTCTTAAAAAATACAATTCTTAAAATGACAAATATTGAGGCCAAATGGGGGCTTAATATACCAGAACAGTAGGACTGCTTACATGTTCCATTCCTTTAAGCACCCGGGCCTCGAATTCCCATTTCCAACGATCTTTTATCGTGATTACGAGATTGATCGTCGGACCAAATTGCTGGAGTCTGCTGCTGATGAAAAAGTAAAAGAAAATGCTTTTCTAGGTATTGCAAGATCATCTAAGATTGTTTTGGTAAAGGGTTTTAGGGAGATTGAGGCTAAATTAGCGATTATCTTTCGAGTTTACTAGGGAAGAAAATTGTGCCTGTTAGGGCATTGGTTGAAGATCCTACACATGAAAATGACAGTTCAGAGATCATAGAATGGTTAGACAAAAAGGATAAGAATTCTACTGTATTTGTTTCACTTGGGAGCGAATATTTTCTTACAAGGGAAGATATGGTGGAACTGGCTTATGGTTTAGAATTTAGCAATGTTAATTTCATATGGGTTGTTAGATTTCCCAAGGGAGAGAAAATCATACTTGAAGAGGCTTTGCCATTAGGGTTTCTTCAAAGGTTAAGGAAGAGATGACTGGTGGTGGAGGTCTGGGCACCACAGGCTGAAATACTGAATCATCCATGCATTGGTGGCTTTCTCAGCCACCGTGGATGCAGTTCTGTGATGGAAGGTATGAGGTTCGGGGTTCCAATCATTTCCATGCCGGTGCACCTTGATCAGCCACTCAATGCTAGGCTGATGGAAGACGTAGGGGTCGGCATGGAGATGGTGAGGGATCTGTTTGGAGATCTTCAGAGGGAGGAGGTGGCAGCCGTGATTTGCCACGTGGTGGTCGAGACTGGCTGAGAATCCATTCGGAAGAATGCAAGAGAAATGAGTGAGAACTGAGAAGATCAGGGTCAAAGGGGATGAAGAGATTGATGAGGTTGCGCAGGAACTTGTGCAGCTTTTTGCTAACAAGAAACGCAATGGCTTCCATTGAGTTTGCATGGATTTATGTGGGCTTTAACTTATGTTCGATTTAGGCTTTAAGATTATGATTTTTTTTTATTTTTTTTGTTTTTCACTTTTTAGATTATAAGTTTCTTTTGGTGGATACCACTGCATAATTTGTGAATTGCAGTTGTGTAGCCTCTAATTTCAGTGTGGATTTTAATTAAACACCCTTGTTTTCAAGTTTTTATGCATTTTTAGTTGTCATATATTATGTACATACAATGTTGCTTAATCAGTTATGTGGTAGCCCGTGTCACCGAAACAATGATATATATATTGAGGACTAAAGACTTTCAAATGAGAAAACGTAATGCGATTGTAATTTTGGTCCGATTTAACTTAAATAGTAATATTTACCCATTATTTTAACGAGTTTTTGGAGTAATAAGTAACATTATTTGGTGACACGTAAATGTTAATTTTTTTTATCCGTCGACTTTTAATGTAACATTTAAAAATTTGAACGATGATTGTCGTGTGAATAGAAGTAAAAATTTCGGTGACCATTCACATAATTAACCCATATTAACAACAAGATCGGACGGTTTGCCATTTATATTTTTTGAGCCATGCGTTTAAAGAAGAAAAATAAAAAACACCCTCTGTAATTATCAACCCCTCTCTCCACTTGCATTTGATCTTCCTCCATTTTTAACGGTTCCTCTCTTTATACTTACTTGCGATTTGGATGCCTTTATTATAGGTATTAACTATAAACTTGAAATGTAAGTAGATGTGCATTTTATGTGAAATTGAATGTGTGAAGGTTAGAATCAGAAATGGCAGAGGGCGCGTACGTACAGCTTACCAAGGATCAGGCTTCCTTGCAGGACATCACCCCTGGCGAACTTAATCAACCCATTGATGTCGATAAGGTGTATATCACGTTAAATTTTATTGATTATGTTTCCCATTTTATTTTTTTATTTTTAAAGTAAGCAATCCATATATTTTGTTTCGTCTTATCGGCAATTTTAAATTTTCTCTTCTCTATAGTTTCATGCTGGTGATTATTGATATTCAGAATGAAGGGACTATTCCAGATTGACATTGTATAGGAAGTAGTTTCTGTGAATTTTGAATACAACCCAAATGCATTTCTTGGATATATTTAGGCATGTATTGTTATCTCAGGTTACTTTACAGTTTTGTATGAATCAACACACGACCACCTTATTTGAAATATTAATTTTTTATATATACAATTTGAGAATTACACATTTGGTGATGGATCTGAGTTGATGAATTGCTGATTGGTTCAAAAATTGGTAACGAGATGAAGAATTCAAGTGGAGGGTGATCATTTTTATTGTTCTAAAGATTTGGATTAGAAATAATGCTGCATTTGGAAGAATGGATTTGGATTGTGGATGAAGATCCTTGATAAATTTGAAGGCTTCAAATTGAGGCCTAGGGATAGGAAACAGAAAAGTTTCCATTCAAAGGGCAGTTAGTTATACAAAATTCAAACTCTATAAGTTAGCCTATGTTTGGCTCATGTTTATAAACACTCAAACTACCTCTTATTCACACATTTCAAGGAACAGGAAGTATTACCAAATTATCTATCACTTTTTTCTATCTATTTATAATTTTACCTGTTTATAAATACTTCCACGTGCTTTATTGCATGCGGCCAAACAGAGTCAAAGTTTTTTTTTTTTTTTTCCCTTTCTAATTCCACTCCCAAGATTTGTTATTCTTATCCAAGCGGCTGCATTAGTGGTTCTAGATGGTTCTTGAATGCAAAGGAGTATTGAAGTTGAATAAGATTTGAGTATAGTTTGTTTCACTATCACCGTGACAAGAAAATTTACATGGTGCAAGTGATCTTGTAGCGACACAAAAAGCAGAAAGTAGCAACTTAAGTTGGCTTCTGAATGAAGACTACGTAGCCGCTGAAAACAGACAAGATGGACAGGAGGTGTCATTTGTTTTGAAAGAATTGTGCAGTATACAATAATTTGATTTGTTCTCGTGATTCAGAATTAGTTAAGAAAATGATATGGCTTTACAGGAAGGTCTTTCTTTTCCTTTTTCTTTTTCTGACAAGAAGATGGTATCACGGTGTACAAAACAGCATAGTGATGGAAAAATGTATCGAACAAGTCTTCTAATAGATTAGTTAGGGAACTAGCACTACTGGGTTCTGTGCTGAAAAGATTGCTTAATATGTCCAGTGATTTATGTGTGCACCATTCGAAAGAAATTGTACAATTAAAAACTTTTGTTTATTTTACTTCAAATAATCTAATTTTCTTCACAACAGCTGATTCACTTTATTAATCCTTATATAGTTGTCCAGAGAAATGTTTGAGGAAGGTCTAATTGATATGCACTGAAGAAACAGGGTTGCAGCTAGATGATTATTTTAGTCAGAATTAATCTTTGTACCCTGGAACCTGATTTAAAACTCATATTTTGAGGAGACAAGCAGATAGGCATTACTCATTCACTTGTATGACTGTTGTTACTGAGATAGTTTATAGTCAAAGTCCAATGCTCTAAATGCTTTTCTGCAGCAATTGCTGAAAGCTGGAATTATACATCATACCTGTCTTCTGTAGTTTTTTGAACCAAAACATATACTAAGTTGTTTTGATTTCATGAAATCAGTCCTTAAGAGCTATTAAGCACAGTGGTGGCGTTGGACTAATTTTCTGAAATTTGGTGTTTTTGAAAATTTCTTTGTAGTTTTTATGCATTGTTTAGATTTTGTTTCTGACAGTATCTTTTAACAGCTAACTGCTCGTAGATGCCAAGAATGCGGCCAAACATTACCTGCAACCTACCAGCCCCCGGCTGATGAAGACTGGATGACGGGGGTTTTTGGTTGTGCAGAAGATGCTGACAGTTGTAAGACTTTACGACCTTTTGTTTTCCTTTGTAGGAAGTTTAAAATCCTAGTCGAAGATCCCTGTAGAAATCGATGGTAAATTAGAATAAAACATATCCATTTTCTAATTTCTACTCGTGTTTAAGCATGATTTATGCTTTCTAAAAATTGTTTGTCTGGTCCAGTGTATAATTATGTACACATATCAGGGATTTGCTTTAGTCTTTGTCAGAAGGATGTTATTTTGAACTTGCACATTTGAGTTTATCCCAATGACGTTTACCAAGGTATCGCTCTTTGCTTTTGTGCATTGTACGTAAAAGTTGCTATTGACACTTATCCTATTCCATTTCAAATATTACTTAGTTTTTGCTCCCCGTGTGAGTCTTGCCCTCATCGATTCTTCACCTTTTCCACATAATCTCAATTTGACCCAAATGCCCGTCCATAATTCTGTCACCCCCAAAGATGAGGGGCCACTACACCTATTGTAGGTTGTGGTGTTTTACATATTAATTACACCTGTTTGTAGAATGCAGCACTTGAAATTTGCATGGTGTAATTTGTCGATCTTGGAATGACTGCCTTGTCTTCTTTGACTTTCTCTTCTGGACATTTAAACATGAATCTCAGTAGCAATAATCTCCTTTGTTCTAGGCTTGACTGGACTGTTTTGCCCTTGTGTACTGTTCGGACGCAATGTTGAAAGCTTGAACGATGAAATTTCTCACCAAAGTGCATGCATTGGTCACGTGATCTGTGTTGAAGGAGGCATGACACTTGCTGCACTCACTGCAGCATTTCATGGCATCGATCCAGATACGGCATGCCTTCTCACCGAGGGATTGTTGTTTGCTTGGTGGGTATGTGGCATCTACACTGGCATGGCTCGACAAACATTGCAGAGAAAATATCATTTGAAGGTGATTAGTTTTCTAGTACCACAAGGATTTATAGAAAGTTGACAAAATTTTGCTCTTTCTTGTATGGTTTTACTTGCTTAAAAGGCTTGCTCATTTATCGAGTTCAGTTGTTTCATTTGAACATTTTTTTGACAAAAAAGGTTTCTTTTTCGGCATATGATTTGCAGGACTCACCTTGTGATCCTTGCATGGTGCATTGTTGTCTGCATTGGTGTGCATTATGTCAAGAGCACAGAGAGGTGAAGCATCATCTGTCTGATAATTCACCCTCAGATGCCACTGTCGTAAACCCTCCTGCAATTCAAGAAATGAATGCTGGCGAGGAAGTTGTCAGCGAATGTAATGTTGGAGAAAGTAACTTGCAGTTGCAGCCAGTGTAGGATCTGCTGCATCGAGAAATTTCCTAGTCTAGGATGAAGAATCCCAAGTTTTTTTATTATTCCATTGGGAGAAAAAGCGAATTCTTGGCATTTTGAAAGTTATTTTGCTTTAGATTCATTGGTTATGTTCAGAAGATTTCGATTCATGATATTGCCTTTGTGTTAACATGTTATGTATTGCCTATATTTGGAATTAGCCCGACCATATTAAGCGTAAGAGGTTCGGCGTAGCATTTACACTTGTAAGTTGATTAACTAGAATTAGCCCTTGTTTGAGCTCCATTTTTTGGGGAAAGTAGATTATATAATAATGATTTTTTGGATAATGTGTGGTTAAAAAGTATGAAAAAGTTTCGAGTTTACGTGTTAAATTATTTTATCGAAAAATGTATGGTTAAAAATGAGTTTGAAGAAAAATAATTTTTTTTAAAAAAAATGGGGCTCAAACAAGTTTAAGAGTGATGTCTCATAAAGATTTTTTTGACGTTGAAAAATAAATTATTGAAAATTTGCGGATACTAAATAATTGTGTATTTATATGTGTGTGTGTCATTTCATAATTAAAGGTCAAATGAAACTCAAGCGTTGACTAACATATTTTTGGACGGAAATAATTTAAAAACCTTTTATTGCTTATTTCTCGAAAGGTTTAGGACTCCGTTGCTAATAATGAAAGGTTTTCGCATATTTTAAAAAGTTGCATATGATAGAATGTTGATAAGACTATAATTGGCTTGCTTGACGTAGATTTTTTGGAAAGCGATTTTGTGAAAAATATTTTTTTTGGAAAACATGGGTAAAATGTAAGAAATAGTTATGGATACATATGTTCAAAATAGTTATGGATACATATGTTCAAAAAAAATTTATTGAGAAAATGTATAATTAAAAATGAGGTTGAGAAAAAATTAATTTTCAAAAGTTTGTGGCAAATATGGGCAATACAAGGTGTCGGACTGCAAGGGTAAGATTGAACTATTTATTCGAACATAGAATTGTCACATGATGTAAAGTAAAATAATTCTAAAAGAATAATCTAATAGTTACTTCAACTTTAGTCTAGAAATCTATATATATGAGAATTTCCCAATATCCACGAAACCTATCATTTTGAAATATCACGTGATATTTTACCCTCTGTTTGACAATCATTGTTTTCGAAAAACAATGTTTAAAATAACGATTTTTAGAAAAATATAGGGAAAATTTTTGAATTTACATGCAGAATATTTTATTATGTGAACGTATAATTGAAAATGAATGCATAGAAAAAGTAGTTCTCAAATAATAGTTGCCAAATGAGCTTAGTTTCAATGCATATTTGGGATATGTGTGTCATAATTTTAAAAGGTTGAGACATGGATATAATAAATGGTAGATTGAAGACACATGGAAATACTTGCGAAATGTTGGGGACCCCTGGTGAAATTTACACTAACTTTTTATTTCGAGTAGTAAAACGGTAGTGGAAGAAAGGAGTGAGAAGGGTCCCTCTTTTTCGGCCCGTCTGCTCTAACCAAAGGGTTTATCACAAAACCCTCACAAAGATGGCCCGATCTGCCCGATCCTCTACGACTCGCCTACTCTACACCCTCTGTTCCTCCTCACTCAGACCCCAAACCCAAAGTTCGACCGCCGCTCTGATCGCTGGAAGTTTTCAGCTCCGCCACTTCTCAGCAGGCAGCGCCGCCGCTCTTCGACTGAAGGAGGAGAAGGAGGCATGGTGGAAGGAGTCTCTGCAGAAGCTCCGGAACATTGGAATTTCGGCTCACATCGATTCGGGCAAAACGACATTAACGGAGCGGGTACTTTACTACACGGGTCGGATCCACGAGATCCACGAGGTTCGGGGAAAAGATGGAGTTGGAGCGAAAATGGATTCCATGGATTTAGAAAGAGAGAAAGGGATTACTATACAGTCTGCTGCCACTTACTGTAGCTGGAAAGACTATCAGGTTCTCATTTAATATTTCAATTCAATCGTGCACATTTTGTTGTTGTGCTTAGTTTTCAATTCAGTTACGCACATCCATCATTGAATCAAATGATTTGTCTACCTTCAAATGACATGGCTTGACTTGAGCGGTCTTATGGACTGTCTTTTCGAGCCCATAATAATAAATTGTTTTTTGCTTCCTTTAGCTAAGGAAGTGTTACTAACCATTAGCGTCTGATTTGAGAATTTTTTCCTTCAATGTTCTGTCTTTGAGATAGAATTTGAGGCTAAATGTTGCTGAAAGTAGAAAGCTATTATTCATTCCATTTCAGGTAGTATATATACAGGTTTCGTTTACAAAAGGAATAGCAAGAATATACTACATCATCAAATGGGATTGTGACATGTGGCTAACTACTTTATATTCCAAATCCCTTAATATCAGGATACACATTGCAGCACAGCACAGAGAACACATTGCAGCACTGTGAATGTTGTTATGTTTGTGGTCCAATCCTAACACCCCCTCTCAAGGTGGAGTGTCTTTCAAAGACTCCAAGCTTGTCTATGAGAAATGCAAACCTAGAGTGTCCGAGTGGTTTTGTCAAGAGGTCTGCTATCTGATCAGAAGATGGCACATATTGAACTTCTAACTCTTTCTTCAGCACCTTATCTCTTACAAAGTGAACATCTAGCTCAATGTGTTTAGTTCTTGCATGGTACACTGGATTGGAAGCTAGTGCCCCTGCACTCCAGTTGTCACACCAAATTTTTGGTGTTGATTCTTGTGACACACCAACTTCTTTGAGCAAGGAAAGAATCCAAGCAATCTCAGATGCACAGTGAGCTAAGGCCCTGTATTCAGCTTCGGTGCTTGACCTTGCAACAACATGTTGCTTCTTTGAACACCACGATATTAAGCTGTCACCAAGGTACACGCAATAGCCAGCAGTAGAACGCCTGTCATCTGGACATGAAGCCCAATCAGCATCAGCAAAGGCGACTATGTTCAAGTTTTCACTTTTCTGAATAACCAAGCCATAGTTGTGTGAACTTTGTAAATATCTGAAGACTCGTTTAAGCACCTTCCAGTGTGCATCAGTGGGAGCTTGGAGAAACTGACTTAGCTTGTTCACAGCATAGGTAATGTCAGGTCGTGTGTGTGTTAAATATTGAAGTGCACCAACTGCACTTCTATAGAGTGTTGGATCACTCATGTCTTTGCCTTCATTTTTCGAAATCTGCTTTCCCACTGCCATAGGAGTCATACTTGGCTTCAGATTCTCATATTTGAACTTCTTGAGCATATCAGTTAAGTACTTCTTCTGAGTGAGGTATAATCCAGTTCTATCTCGGTGTACTTCAATCCCCAAAAATTGACTAAGCCCTCCCATATCCTTGAGAGCAAAGCATTCATTCAGTCTGTCAATGAAGGTCCGTCGTTTATGCTTATTATTACCGGTGATTATGATGTCATCTACATAAACTAATGCAAACAGAATCTGATCCTTTTCCACCAAGAAGTACAGTGAGTTGTCTGCCTTGGATTGTTTAAACTTCCACTGCAAGAGAGTGTCTTTCAATTTTTCATACCATGCCCTTGGTGCTTGCCTTAGCTCGTATAATGCTTTTTCTAGTTTGCAGACAAAGTGTGGAGTGTTTTGTTGTAGAAAACCTTGTGGTTGCTCCATGTAGACTGTCTCTTCCAACCTTCCATTCAGAAAAGCATTATTTACATCCACTTGTCTGATGTCCCAGTCCTTAGAGACAGCAATTGCAAGTATGATCTTCAGGGTTGAAGGTTTAATGACAGGACTAAATGTTTCTTTAAAGTCTATTCCTGGTGTTTGCAAGAACCCTTTTGCAACTAGCCTTGCCTTGTATCTTTGCACCTTTCCTTCTCCATCATACTTCAGTTTGAACACCCATTTACTGCCAATTACCTTCCTTCCAGGCTCTGGAGGTACCAGTTTCCATGTTTTGTTTTTCATCAGTGCTTCATATTCTTCTTCCATTGCTTTTCTCCAGCTAGAACTTGATAGAGCCTCACTTATACTTTGTGGAACACTGTCAGTCATTTTCGCTGAACTTTGACTAACATACACCTTTGGCTTGAAGATCCCTGCCTTGCTCCTTGTGACCATATGATGACCAGTATGCATATTACTCTCATTGCCATTTGCTGCTACTACACCAGTGTCACAAGACTCACTGAATTCATTTTCATCTGGTATGATCTGATCAATTTCAGGACCACCATCATTCATATCAATCTCTGGAATTAAGTTTTCACTGAGGGAACCTGTAGCAGGGGATACACTTGGTTGAACTCTATCAGCTGCAGTTAGGACTGGAAACATATGTCTTGACTCTTTTTCAAATGGAAGAGGGTATACACTGTCTGTGGTAACAAGAGAAGGTGTGTTCTTATTATTAAGAAATCCAGATTTAAAAGGAAACTCTCTTTCATTAAACACCACATGTCTTGATATATATCTCCTACCTGTTTGACTGAGGCACATATATCCTTTATGGGGAAGACTATAGCCAAGAAAAACACACCTTTGTGAGTGGAAATCAAATTTATGTTTTTGATATGGCCTAAGGTAGGGGTAACAGGCACAACCAAAGATTCTTAGTGTTTTGTAGTCAAAGTCCCTATTGTAAAGAATCTGATATGGAGTTTTTTGCTGAAGAACAGGAGTAGGTAGCCTATTAATCAAATATGTGGCAGTTGTGAATGATTCCCACCAGTAATAAAGTGGCATATGAGCTTGAGCCAACAATGTCAGCCCAATCTCAGTGACATGCCTATGTTTTCTCTCTGCTCTCCCATTCTGTGCTGATGTATAGGGACAGGAATACCTAAGTTCAATGCCTGATTTTGAAGCAACTTGGTTAAAATTTCTGTACTCACCCCCCAGTCAGATTGGAGAACTTTTATTTTTCTTTCAAGTTTGATTTCCACCATTTGTTTAAATTGAATGAAGATGTTTAGGGCTTCTGATTTTTGTCTCATAGGATAGATCCAGGTGTATCTGCTATAGTCATCCACAAACAAGATATAGTACCTAAAGCCACATGTATAATTCTTAGGTGCAGGTCCCCACACATCACTATGCACCAAGCCTAGGGGATTGAGTGCACGTGAATTAGAATTGTTAAAGGGTAATGCATGAAGTTTTCCCAGTTGACAGGCTTCACAGAATTGTGGGATTTCACTAG
>CAIGRB010011291.1:58789-71823 GCA_903798255.1 Fraxinus quadrangulata
TTGCTGAAAGTAGAAAGCTATTATTCATTCCATTTCAGGTAGTATATATACAGGTTTCGTTTACAAAAGGAATAGCAAGAATATACTACATCATCAAATGGGATTGTGACATGTGGCTAACTACTTTATATTCCAAATCCCTTAATATCAGGATACACATTGCAGCACAGCACAGAGAACACATTGCAGCACTGTGAATGTTGTTATGTTTGTGGTCCAATCCTAACACTTTGGTAAAAAAAAAAAGAATTAAATTATGGAATTTATGCTTTGAGAAATAACTCTGACCACATAATTCAAACTAAAGTGTATTCTGTGTTCTGGTGTGGTTTTGATGTGGATGTTACGTTATTTTGCTTATTCACCTTCTATTAGTTAGTTATTGAGCATATTTTTTGAGATTTGTTTCATTATCGAGAAAGTGTGTTGAAATTGATCGTACTGTGAGGTTTGGGGAGGTGTAAAAAGGAAAAGAAAAGTTGATTTCTCTCTACGATAATGGCTTTAGTTGTTGAGGGTGTTAGGCTGTCATTGAATTTAAGTATATTATGAGAAAGGGTGAAAATGGCTAAATAATTAATTTTTTTTTTTTTCATTTAACATTGCCTTTTAGGTTAATGGGAAAAAATAGGTTCTTTTTTCTCGTTTTTACAAATAGGCTGCGGAAAAAAAATTGGAGCGTGAGACATGGCCAAGTGCATGTTTGGATTTCCATATAATCTCCGTATAACTTAAAGCCATTAATTTTAACCAGACATTCTCAACCACCACCCACTTATTATCCACACATTTCGTGGGACCCATTACTTTTATTCATTATAATTTTGCCCAAACAAGCACTAATTAAAAAAAAAAAAAATTTACTTTTGCCGGCTTTATTGAAATGTTGAAAAAATTAAGAATTTTGACCCCCAATTTTTTTGGTCAACATATTGTATTGAAATCAAGATCAACTACAACGATTCCTCTCCGTCAAGCAATGTCCGAAATAATGTGGCATGAAATGATAGTGGTTTCAGTTTTTATTTATTTGTTTTGTATGCTGCTGCAGGTTAACATTATTGACACTCCAGGTCACGTTGATTTCACCATTGAAGTTGAGAGAGCTTTGCGTGTACTTGATGGTGCTGTTCTTGTTCTTTGTAGTGTTGGTGGTGTGCAGAGCCAGTCGATCACTGTCGACAGACAAATGCGAAGATATGAGGTTCCAAGACTTGCTTTTATAAACAAACTAGATCGAATGGGGGCCGATCCATGGAAAGTTCTTAACCAGGTTAATTCGTTTTCTCTTCCAAATTACATTTTTCTACTTTTCATGTCTATTATTTTGTATAAAATTATATCCAAATACAAATGCTACAATGTTAATATATTAGGAAATTGACATTAACCAAAAATTTAGCCTCCCTTTTCAAAATCTGGAACAAAAAAACGACTTAAGTTTTGTTGAAACGTATACGGAATGGTATCACAATTAACTTTTGGGAAACCAAGGGTGCTAGCCTTATGGAGAAAAAGGATTGCTGGAAGATTATATCACCCCAAATAAGACGATAATACTACTTGTAGCAGAAAACTTTGTTTGCTTATGCATCTGGTGTTTATCACGAAGTGTGAGCATTTAGTCTTACAAGTCGCACAGAAATAAGATTCTTCGTATGACCTGGTTCCTCCCTGGAATGAGCTAATCTTAGTATTTCCGTACTTCTCTTAATTGTCATGGTATGCATAAAAATAAGTTAGCGTTAATTTTATTCTCTGTAGTTACCGCTAACGTTTAATAATTTGTGGAGTCTTTGGTGGTAACTGGCTCTAAGTAGCATTTTGCATTAAGCTTCAGAATTTTCTTTTCACTTTCTTTGAAAGGACACAACTAAATTCCCCCACAGAAATCCTTGCAGTTTGAAATATGACATCAATGAGCTGATGCCTCATTTCTTCTGTTATTTCTATGTAGGCGAGATCCAAGCTTCGCCACCACAGTGCTGCAGTGCAAGTTCCGATTGGTTTAGAGGATGACTTCAAGGGCCTTGTTGACCTTGTCAATATGAAAGCTCACTACTTTCATGGTTCCAATGGGTGTGTTCAATAGCTGATGGCTAACGCATATTCTATATTTTTACATTGTGGCTTATTTTTGTTTTTGCCCTTTGTAGAGAGAAAATTGTAATTGAAGACATTCCTGCTGATATTGAAGCAATTGCTCTTGAAAAACGCCGTGAACTAATTGAAGTGGTCTCCGAGGTTGATGATAAACTTGCGGAAGTATTTCTTAGTGATGAACCTATATCACCTATCGAGCTTGAGGTGAAATTAAATCATAATTCATATAGCTTTACAAAACAACGATGGAAGAATTTATTTTGAGTGGCATTTCATTATGTCCTAGAAATTGGCCACGAAATCTCTCTAGTTTTTTCCGATCATGACTTTCCTTTTGTTACTTAGCAGCTTGGACTATTAACCAATTAGAATTTTGTGTATTCTAACTTGCATGAAGATTGAAGGAAATCATTTAACTTTAGGCCTTTTTTGAATTCCTGATCAAGTCTAATTGCTTTTTCTTTTGTATTGTTAAAAGATGTAATCAGTGAATTTTATTTCCCAACTTGCATGAAGATTGATGGAAATGATTGAATCTTCTCATCTAAACACTTTTGTTGGGAGAGAATGAAATTATTTATCTAATTTCTATCTTGAACACTCCCTCACGTATAGGCAAAATACATTTTTTCTTTAAAGGTTTAACAAGTGCACAATTTTTGTAACTGGGTGGCAGCAAGGCTTGAACCCAAAAATTTGT
This sequence comes from Fraxinus quadrangulata, assembly GCA_903798255.1. Classification (NCBI taxonomy): domain Eukaryota; kingdom Viridiplantae; phylum Streptophyta; class Magnoliopsida; order Lamiales; family Oleaceae; genus Fraxinus; species Fraxinus quadrangulata. The sequence goes on from CAIGRB010011291.1 coordinate 61,593, forward strand.
CGGTTTTGATAACACGGTGAACCACCTCATTTAAAACCTAAGATTTAAGAATCGCTACGAATTTATTTATTTTAATTTTCCTTTCAACAGCATATCATCTAACTTGAAGTCTATTTTCAAGTTGAATTTCTTTTTCTTTTTCTTATTTGATTTTTTTTTTTTTGGAAGAAATAAGCAATGTGTTTTATTCCATTTGAAGCTTGGACTATCTGATTAAATTCCTGATTGATTATGTGAGGGAAGCATGACCCTGTATATGTACACACACACATGTTATGCATTTATTTTGCTTTGCAAAGGTGGTGTTGGGCTAGAATGTATTTCCATTATCTCAGTTTTAGTGGGATATCGGGGCACTGTGGATCGCAAGGTAAGATGTTTGCAACTGTAATGGGCAATTGAGTACAAATTCTTATGAGAAACAGTATCCAACCCCGTCCCGCCGCAGGAAGAAGTGGAAGAAAAAACTAACAACCACGTACCCATTTGCCCACAAATAAAGAAATGTACAGATGCACAAAATTTTAAAGGAGAACATCGAGGATGAAGCATGAAAATAAATAAACATTAAAATTCTCTTCATTGCATTGTCTTCATCTGCTACTGCTCTTTGAATTAAATTTTCATGGCTTGTGCCATTTTTTTGAACAATATCATTATGCAATTGGCTATTCATGAATTATATTTTTATAGGATCTAATTCCTTTTTAAGAAGTATTCTAATGTTTTTTGTCTTCTATCTTGCTCTTGACTTTATGGTTTTTTTTTTTGCATTTTTCTCCCATTAATGTGTAGCTTTATGACTACCACTTTCTGTCTAGATTATCATATTTTAACCATTTTTGGTCCATGTACAGGAGGCTATCAGAAGAGCTACTATAGCACGGAAATTTGTGCCTGTGTTCATGGGTAGTGCCTTTAAGAACAAGGTGGGGGTTTACCTGCATTCCTACTTTGTTTACTCAAAATTTTGATGATTGACGGTTCCTAATGGTCTTATTTGTTAAATTTATAATCACTTCCGTGCCAGACATGATTGTATTAGCTGGTTTATAGACCTCACTTGTTGTTTCCTTAATTTAAATTCTTCACTGCTACAAAATGTGAGGTGTTTGGCTGCTGAGGTAGACTTAATAGGTTAAAACTGGATCAGTTATCTGCTAGCTAATCAATCTGAATCTTGATAACAAAAGTGGAGCTATTGATATTTCCTTTTCAAGCTTTCACTGTGCATTTCTTTTTCTCCTTAATCAGCAGACATGTTTTACAGATTTGACCGGCAAAGGCTTTATTACTGAGATTGGAGATTGATGAAATGAACAAGGGGAATAATTCACTTGACTATGGACATAGACATTAGAATGCCTTTCCGAAATCCTTGATGAAAACAGGAGAAAAGAATAACTTTTTTGAAGTATGGGTAACAGTGCTAGAATCATCCTATTGCTAGATGTCCCAAGAAAATTTTGAGTGCTAAGAGCATGTTTGGCAAAGCTAAGCTTGTCAAAAATACTTTTATTCACATATTTTATAAGATCCACTGTTTACTGCCCACTTATTATCCATACGTACTATTGGACCCACAACTTATAAGCAATTAGAAACACGACCAAATAAGCACTGAGATAAACTGAGTAGCTTTGAAAAGGAAGATCTACTGTTCAGAATAAAGTTTATTGATCTCCTTGTTATACAATTCTTCTGAATACGCCTGTAATGTGCAACTTTCCGAATCATGCCATTTGTTGTCCTTTGTTTCTCTGCACTAGAACAAAACCAACTTATAACTTTGTTATACGCTTGTGTGAACAGGAGTTAGTTTGTTGTCCTTTGTTTCTCGTAATTATGCCATTTGTTTCCAAGCATGCCTGTAATGTGAGTGCCCGGCTGTAAACTTCAGGACCCCGCCCTGGGATTAGTCCAGGTGTGCGCAAGCTGCTAGGACATCCACGGTTATTAAAAAAAAAAAAAGTGCATTTTTCCAAATCATCTTATACTCTATTTCCATTCTCTATTTTCCATTTTACCGGTTAGGATGATATTCAAATCCTTCCCGTTGCTCTGTTCTTTACCTTGATAAATTTTACTATTATAAAGTTGCAATCTATGACATCATCCACTTTGTGATAACAGGGTGTTCAACCACTTCTTGATGGTGTTCTGAGTTATTTGCCTTGTCCTACTGAAGTAAGCAACTATGCTCTTGACCAGACCAAGAATGAAGAGAAGGTACTTAACTGAACTATTTATTTAAATCTTAACCTATGAAGAATGGAAACTCTTACTAGGCAGCTTGTCCGTGTCCGACACGTGTGTATATTTTCTAAATTTCCGACACTGGAGGTATGCTTTAGGGACACTCCTTGGGCAATTGTCACGCATAGTTATTAAACCCAACTCGGACTAGCTAGTTTGTCCCGGAACCGAGCTGGCTAACTGGGCTGGGTGAGTGCTCTAGACCGTTTTGCAATCAACTTTCTTCTAAACCGTGGAGGCCGCCGGATTTTATTGAAAACCACGACCCAGATTTTAGAAAGACGAGTTAGTAAAAGGCAAAGCATGGAGATACGGACCTGGGACCAAAACGTTGATTTTCAGGACTTCAACCCAGGGAAATCAGTCTTTAGTTATAAAATGCCTTTAAATGTAACAATATCAGAAGCAAGCACCCCCTAGTTATAATGTTTCTTGTGGTGGTAGTTGCTATCATATATATTGCTGACCAATTACAAAAACTAAAAAAAAATATCTTGTTAGGTAGTTAAGTCCATAACAAGTGAAATTTCATAACAAATGACAAAAGAAATGACAGATCATAACTATAAAATTCAAAATTAACATTCTATTTGTTGCCAACGAAACTGAAAGAATCTTTGAGAGTTTTTCAAGAACGCTATTATTTTTGTGCAATACATCTTAACTTATGATATTATAACTTCTGATTTTGTCAGTGATTTGTAATATTTTTTTGCTTAAATTTATCTATATTGTAACCTGGCTATTGACCCACTAGTTCAACTAGTGACCTTGTAACTCGGTAATTTGGCCGACCCAATCTGTCCAGGTTTGATAACTATGGTCCTCCATACTATGTCCCGTGTCCAATATTAAAAAATATAAAATAAAGATATAACATATAATTATAAAATTTTAAATAATTTAAAAATGCTGTCTCCCGTGTTCGTGTACTACTTTTTTGAAAAACGTGTCGGCTTGTCCGTACTTCTTAGATGGTACTCATCAAGGAAGTTTTTCTCAATGGCTTGAAATGTTACCAGGTTATGTTATCTGGAAGTCCTGCTGGTCCTCTAGTTGCCTTGGCTTTCAAATTGGAAGAAGGGCGTTTTGGTCAGTTAACATATCTAAGGTATTATAGAAGTTGAAATGAGAAATTTAATTCATTTGTCATCATCTTATGTATTACGAGTCACATATGTTTGAATTGTGGTACTACTGTTTCTGTTGAAGAATCTATGAAGGTGTCATCAAGAAGGGTGATTTTATTATCAACGTTAACACAGGCAAGAAGGTTAAGGTCAGTTTGATGCTAAAATAATTTGACCATCATATTATTATTCTAGTCCCCTCTCAAGAAGATTGAGATAAAAATATGGGCATTGTTCTTAGTTTCATTATAATATTCATAATAGCTGTTAAGTTATTCAGGAATGCATATAGGGTAGGATGGAAATTCCATATCACCTGATTGCTGTGTGAGCATCCTTGTGCTGTGTTTGCTGCTTGCTAACTTAAACAAAGCTTTCATGAAGCGTTATTTTTTATCTTACAAAAATTATTTTCAAGATCATTATGGTCTGGTATAAATTTATCTCTATTAGGACGCATGTAGATGAACTTGAAAGACCATTCGGCTGCTTTTGTTCTTCGAGTGAGTTACTCTGATGTGATTCCATTGTAATTGTGTTACAGGTTCCCCGCTTGGTTAGGATGCATTCAAATGAAATGGAGGTTAGTCAAGTGCTCCCCCTTCGCTTCTGTTAACATGTTTTTCATTTTTAACTTATTGTTTCTATATAGTATAGGGTGGGCGAAATTCAATAGAACTGGACTATGCTCTCGGGTTTAACAGAAAACCTGAGAACTCGACCCTTTTTTTATTTTTTTGAATAAATATAGAATATTTAGTGGTAGGTAATTTAATTATAATGCAGTTTCACTTATCTAATATAGTCAAAGTTTTAAGGCTTAACTCCTGAACAGACAGGTCGGGTTCGGTTCAATTTGCTCTATCCTCTATGAAAGAAGCATCCCAAACTGGACCAAGCCTACTTGTTTATACTTAGTCTTTTTATTTGTTTCTTATGTACTTTTCAATTTGTTTTGATGGCTTATTATTGTTTGGTACTTTATTCCCTTTTTCTTGTTTTTGTATTACAGGACATTCAGCAAGCACATGCTGGACAAATAGTGGCTGTATTTGGTGTTGATTGTGCTTCGGGTATCACATTCAGATGGATGAAAATTTTCAATCTTTGCTTTAATTGTAGTAAAAACACACGAAGTGGACATTCTTTCTTGCAAATTGTGACAGCTTCTATTGTCTAGGGGATACATTTACTGATGGGTCAGTTAGATATACCATGACATCAATGAGTGTACCCGAGCCAGTGATGTCATTAGCTGTTTCAGCAGTTTCTAAAGATTCTGGAGGGAATGTGAGTGGTCAATGGAAGATCTCTTTGTTCCACTTCAGTTTGATGGTTGTAAGCCACGATGTTTGGATTTTCTTAAAGTGATATTTGATTTCCTTGATTGACAGTTTTCAAAAGCCCTGAATCGCTTTCAGAAAGAGGATCCAACTTTCCGTGTCGGATTAGATCCTGAGAGTGGCCAGGTTTGACTTTTTTATACTCGTTTCTCAGTTTTGGAAGGTCTTGTACGCCACACTGCACCTTGATGTTAGATTTCATATCAAAGAATCCCTGTGTTCTCATCGGAATGATTTCTTGTGCAGACAATAATCTCAGGGATGGGAGAGCTCCATTTGGACATATATGTTGAGCGCATGCGGAGGGAATATAAGGTGTTTCCTTATTTTAATTGTAGTACAGAGTTTTAACCTTCTGCTATCAAATATGCAATCTTATTTATGACCATTCTAACCTTGTTTGCCATTGTTAAGGTTGATGCGACAGTTGGGAAACCTCGTGTCAACTTCAGAGAGACAATCACTCAGCGAGCTGAATTTGATTATTTACATAAGAAGCAGAGTGGAGGGCAAGGTCAATATGGAAGGGTTATTGGGTAAGTGTATATTTGGCCTTTAGTTGGCAAATTTGACTTCTTCCCTCTTTGCTTCTAGCAGGCCAAAATGCAGCACCGTTTACACACCACCCTTTCTTCTCAGTTAGGACATTGTTTTGATTGGTGTTTGATGGATCTTAGTCAGCTTTTTTTAGCTTTGGAGCAACTGCCATGGTATTTGTTTTAATGGTGTCCGTCACACTTTTTCTTATTATAATGTCCTAGAATTGTCTAGACACCTAATCCTTCAAGTTCTCAAATCCGGTACTAGGCTTATTATCTCATTCGTGTTGTTTTACATTTATTCTTAAGTTCCAAAGAGTTGGTGTACCAAAGTTTGACCTTAGTGATTAATGATAAGAGGAAAAAAAGAATAATTATTTGTATATGGGCCCCATCTTCAATTTTCGTAGCAAAAACCCTTTTTGACGGAAACCTTGCAGCATTCACCACCTGTTTGGATGCTTCTGTCAAGAGTACCAATTTGCCATGAATATTGAAGGTTTGGGTACAACATGCCATAATAATGGGGAACCAAGGGCCAATGACCCTCAAAGTCTGGGCCACCATGGCTTCAGTTTCCCTAAGAATCATAGATGCACAGTTTGTCCATTTAGTTGACCTATCATGCTTATGGCTTCATTCTTGCTTACTCTGACCATGTATAATTTTGACCTTTATTGGAGAACTTGAAGCATCCTGGCATGAGCTTTAAAAATGAGCTATGCAATAGCTGGGCTTGCTCTTGAATTTATCATTTCTGCGTACATTTTCTGCTGCAAGAAGTTGCAATGAACAGTTGCCCCATATGCAAAGAAAGAACACAAACACACAAATAAGGGGAAGAGTTTCTAGGTTCAAAACATTTGGAATTCAATGATATTCTCTGCTCTAGCTTCCTCCCATTTTTTTACGCCATTCTAATCTCTTCTGTTGACAGGTATGTGGAACCACTTCCTCCAGGCTCACAAACTAAGTTTGAATTTCAAAACAAGCTATTCCTTCAAATTTTGTACCAGCTATTGAGAAGGGTTTCAGAGAAGCTGCCAACTCGTAAGTGGAACTTTTTTATCATTCCTGTTGAGAGCTGTCCACAATGTTTTGGATATTCATATTTTATTTTATTTTTTTGGCATTTAAATAGAATTCAGTTATGCTGGTAAATGAACTTATGTAAGAGAAAGCAAGCATTTGATGTTAAGACTGTTGGTCTTGTTTCAGTTAAAGTGAAAATTTACTAAAAGGAAGAACCATCTAAGAACATTCTTCAGTTATTTCCCTTGAAGATTTTCCTCCAGATTTTCATGTATCATTTGTTACACTACAAAATAAATAAATAAATAAATCTGTTTCAGCCATCCAGGACGTATAATATAAATTTAGATATGTCTCAGAAATTCGAATAGCAGAGAAATGGGTTACCAATGTTCTTAACTCACTGGAGATGGGGAGAAATGTTTCGTTTTTGACAAATGCACACCTCAGGAAAGTGTCCTCATTCTTAACAGCTTAACTAGGACATTTTAAACAAGATGGTAATGCTTTATATTGATCATAACATTATTATTGAATACAATTCCAAGAGTTCTGTCCCCCCCCCCACCCCCCCCTCTCTCTCTCTCTCAGAGAGAGAGAGAGAGAGTATAGTAGGAAATAGTGAATAAGAAACTTAGTTTGTTGTGTGTTCGATTGCGTCTGTTGTCACATACAGTACGTATCTGACATTTAAAGCATTGTGGTAGAACAAACCTTCTCAATGAAATAAACTGAAAATTACAATATTAGGAAGTAAAGAAACCCTAATTAATTTTCTTTAGCGTAATAAACTTTTAATGCTGCATCAGTATGTTTCTATTCCACTTTTTCTAGCCTCATCTGCGGTGAGTAATCTCCTTTCGTGATTATATATTATCAAAGGACTTTACACCGATGAGGTTTGTGGCACTTATTAATATCTTCTTTCTCGCCCTGTGTGTGTGAGATATATAATGCTCTTTGGACTGTCGTTCACCAAAATGTGGATGTGTTTGTGTGTAGGGGTTCCCTTATCGGCCACCCTGTTGAAAATATCCGTATTGTTCTCAATGATGGTGCAGCCCATACTGTGGATTCCAGTGAACTTGCTTTTAAGTTAGCTGCAATATATGCTTTCAGACAGGTGCTGCTTGCATAATACACATGCTGAAAAGCTGTTCTCTTTGCCTTTTGCTTTCCAAATTTTTACAGCTGATCTTTACTGATTGTCCTGGCAAGATTTTTTTGACTCTTGGAGATATTTCATTTTTATTGGATTTTCATAGTCTTCATTATGTAAACAGTGTTATGCAGCTGTGAAGCCCGTTATACTGGAGCCTGTGATGTTGGTAGAACTAAAGGCCCCCACAGAATTTCAGGGAACTGTCACTGGAGATATCAACAAGTCAGTACTTCATTTGTTTTTTTTTTTTTTTAATTACTTTCATGATTCTTTGGAAATTGAAACTTGGTTCTGAAGGGCAATATGAGTTGATTTCTTAAATCTATCATGTGATAGGAGGAAAGGTATGATTGTTGGGAATGACCAGGAGGGAGATGATTGTGTAATTACTGCGCACGTACGTATCACTTCTATTACTAGTGGTTTTTTTTAAAAAAAAAATTAAGTTTTCTTTTTCCTTAATTGTTTTAGAACATCAGATGCACATCTTAATTGAATGGGTTACAAATGGTTCAATTGCTGAGTTCGGTTTGAATTTGCATCTCACAGCGAAATTTGTGGTTTTCCTTCATTTGCTGTTTTTCATTTCTGCTTATACGACATATACTGGTGTTTATAGGTCATGGTATATAGCCATTCTTTTCTGGTCTTGTTGGGAACTTTTGGTTGTATATAGTGTATGTTCATATATTTTGTAAACATATGCAGTTAGCAAAAGCAGCTGCTCAGTTGCAATTAACTACGTTGTGTATGAATGTGGGGGCTTGGTATTGTTAAAGTAGGATTTCGTTTTCAAAGAAAAACATTAGAACGCTATAGGATACCTGATGAACTGTCTACCAAAGGATTGGTTATCTGAGAATAGTGCACATGAATGATAGATGGAAGTACAGTGAAATTGTAAGCTCAATTTTGTTCACGTCTGTATTAGTTACTCAATCTCGCATGTATCTTGGTCGTTTTCTAAAATTTAATGCAGGTTCTGTTTTATAAAGATTACCTTTCTATCAGCTGATTGGTCTCACCCATGCAGGTTACGTGTACGTATATGGGGGGCTTGATGAACCCGTACATGTAGATTAATAATAAAAATAAAGATCGAGGGAGGGAGGGGGATATGGTCCTCACTCCTCACCCATGCATTGTTTAGAAAGCCAAACAGTAGAAATTAAAAGAAGGGCCTTTCTAACTCCATAGAGCCCAATGAAAGACAAGTTTTTATTGCTGTGTCCTTTCTCCTCATTCACTCTTGCTGTTATTATTATTCCGAGTTCTTGCATTTTTTGTCCTTGGTCAATAAAGGTATCCTGCATACCATGCTCACTTTTTTTTGGTTCAGATGAACACTTGATAGCGGATATGCTAACTGCTAAATAGCTTTTGATGAATGGTTTGGTTTTAAAACTATATGAAACAAGCGGGACATTTGAACTGAAGCACAAAAAAGAATGTAATAGGCAGGTAGATAACATGTGCTTACCTATATGGGGAACTTATCTAAAAGCCCTTCTAACAATGTTTGTGGTGACTGGTGAGTAATACCTTTACTTTTTAATTGTTAGTCAAGAGACCCTTCTAATTGTTAGTTTAAGGATTACTGCTAATTAAATCTTTTAAATAACATCAATGTGGGCCCTTTTTAAGTACTCTCTCTCCTATCATGGACTCTCTTGAGAACTCTGTACTTTTACAGTGCGATTGCCTCTTGGATTATAGCTACAATTGGTGTTGTCCAATGGGCGCTGATCACCGTCCCATTTAAAATTATTTGCACCAAGGTTCCTCTGATGGAAAATAAGTTACAATTTAAGTGCTATGGATGTATTCGATGGAGTGACATACTTTTATATTCAACATTTGCAAGTTATACATCCAGAGTGACGCACTATTCTATTTAACATTGCAATCTACACCAGATGTATACAATTATGTTAAATTATCACTGGATAGTCTCTGCTACCAGCTACAAATAACTTACAGGAATTGAGCAATTGCCTAATGCATCTAATACAATTATTAGCACAAAAATTTATTCTTTGCGATTTGTGCACTTGCATTCGATCTTCCCCTCTTTTGGTGTCTGAGTTCATTGATCATTGTATTGGCTTTTCAGGTACCTCTCAACAATATGTTTGGATACTCCACATCTCTGCGTTCAATGACTCAGGTGAAATAACAAGACTACTTTATATCTACGCTTCTACCCTTCTGAAATCGAAGTCACCAATACACGTTAAAACACTTATTTCGATTTTGCAGGGGAAAGGTGAATTCACAATGGAATATTTGCAGCACGCACAAATTTCTCAAGACGTGCAGATGCAACTGGTGAACACGTATAAGGCTTCTAAGGGTGTCGAATAGCTGATGTGTTATAGAAACATGGGATTTTTACCCTTTTTTTTTGGTGGGGGAGGGTGGGGAACCCCACTTGTATCATTTCTTTCACTTAGGCAGGATGATAGGTTATATATTAATTAAATCCATATACGTAGTCGTCCAATTTGAAAAGCCTGAAATAAGGTACTGTAAGTTATTATTCAATATTCATACGACTAAGATCTCTGTAGTGATTGGACTATTTTTCCAAAAAAAAAAAAAATTGTATAATATAAAGAAATAGGAAAATTGAAGTGTTGGTTCCAAACTTTTCATTTTGCTGCAAATCACCTTTCATTTCTGCGGTCGTAGTCCCAAATATTTGTATTAACTGCGGTTCAAATAACTGATTTCATACATAATATTGTTAGTCAACGTTGAAATGGTAAT
>CAIGRB010011292.1:741-13767 GCA_903798255.1 Fraxinus quadrangulata
CCCTAGCCGTCATTCTTGTTCTCTGTGTGGATCACTATTGGAGGCTGGACTATTGGATAGCTTGGAATGCAGATCGTGTTCGTTCCAGTTCTAGAATTAGCTTATGAGTTTGCAGATATTATCATAGGTATATTTTTTATCACAGTTTCTATCTAAACACAATATAGATTCTTGGTGGGAATTGAAAGTTATTTTATTTTCTGCTGTGTATGATTAAATAAATTCCCAACATGAACAAACCAATTAGTATTCCCTTATAAAGCAAAAAGATTCAGTTTTTCATTCAGTTCAATTAATTATTAGTTATTATAAATTATAGCAAAATAACTACATAGCCCAACTAAGTACTTGGGGGTTAAGGAAATGGAAAGGCAAACGAATACATACAAACATCAAGATCTATGAAAAACCCCATTAAATAAGAATTGATGTTGAGTAAGAAATCCTAAACCTAAACGATGAATTATCCAAAATTAAGCAAATCAGAATTGGAGCATACTTGTCTACGGGAGGAGATAACAACAGAGGCACCTTCCAAGGTGGATAAACAATAATATAAAACAAAAACAAACAAACAAATTTTCATAAATCATTAAGAGAACAAACATTTAATTAACAAACAACTTCATATCTTTTAAACGATCCAAATTACCATTTTGCTATTGTACTCAACATATTAGAATTTTCGCTTCCCCAAATTTCTCACACCATCTGAAAATTCACTGTCTTTTGCTAATGTTTTTTATTTTGCTCTCAGCTCAATTTACACTCATAATTCCATACACAAGATTCCACAGCTTTCTAGCAATTAAAAGTATAAATGCCTATATTGGGTCAATTAAGTTGAAGCTGAATTTTGAGCGAAAAATGGTTGAAATTGTCGAAGGATTTTATGCAAGTACTCAACTGAACAACAAAATTCAACAATGAACACAATTCAAATTGGACTCTTTAACTTTAACTCCAAATGAAAATCCGAAAAAAAAAATCTACTTAACTTATTCGAACACTAAATTTCCATACGAATATATATAACATTCAAAATATTTGAAAGTGCCAAAAGTAAAATAGTATTGACTTGTAGAAAATAGTAAATTCTTCGTCTCGCTTTTGGAACACGAACTCACATACGCAAGCTTTTTATAAATTTTTGAAAATCGACCCTAGACATTTTTTTTTATAACTGTGGATACAAAAACAAAAAACAAAAAATCATCATTCTTATTAAGGATTATAAAAAATATTATAAAATATTAATTTAATGACGAATTATAAAATATTATCGTCATTCAAAAATATTTCTTTAATATTGGTACTGAATTGTTGGATTTAATGAGAGAGAAAACTGCAATTTGCTTGTTATTTTCGAATTTTTCAAAAGTCAAAGTCTTATTAAGGATTTATTATTGAACTAAGTGATATTAAGTTCTAATATATTTTGATTTGTTCACACCACAAAAACATATAAAATTGTGTTGATACCATATCATTTTGTATAAAAATTTTAGAAATCGATGGTCTCAATTAACAATTGATGTGTAAAATATTTCAATTTATTATTGAATTTCATTATAAATTATTTGATAATTGAAGCTATGTAATCAGTATTATGCACTCACAAATGTTCATATGCCAATATGATAGACAAAAAAAAAAATGTAATGAAATTAAACAATACACTAATATAACAGATTATATATAATAATAAAATAAATACATAAAATTAAACAAAGCATGTAGTAAATACTTTATGAGATGAAAATCAGCATGAAACAAAATAAGCCACATGTCCTTCCCTATTTTCTTAAATGCATCAAAAGTTTACCCAATTATTGAATTCAAACCCACCAAAGTTTACTCCCTCAACGTTTTTAAATATTATTATGCATTTAAATTATATCAAATGTAAATATTAGTTTTAATGGAAAAAAGACGAAGAGTCTTTTAAATGTAGGGTGAATTAATGGTAATGTTTACATTGAAAATCATGTTTAATATTAAAATTTGTAAAATTAACTTAATGCGTTAAAAATTAGGAAAATTAAACAAGGGCATAGTTGACAAAAAAAAATGAAGGATAAAATTGTAAACAAAATGAGTTTACATTGGGCATATAGCTAAATATTTAATGGTAAAATTGGGATTCAAAAGTTTTTCCTCAATCTTTCATTTGATACCAATTGTATAACAATTTTAGAAATTGGTGGTCTCAAATAACAAATTGATGGGTAAACTATTTCAATTTATTATTGAATTTCACTATAAATTATTTGACAATTAAAGCATATTGTATATGTAGCTCATATGGAACACAAATTTACTTGATCAAATTGGCCATTGTAGAAGCGGAACGGAGCAGAGTAGAGTGGAGTGGAGTGAGGGGAGCAAAGTGGAGCACACAGAACAGAACGAAGTGGAGGGACGACGTCGGCCTTGTGGGTTTCATTGTTTGTTTGCTCGAGTTGTCCCCGCAGTACACTACAAGTGTTTTTTGTTGTATGGGCCCTAAAGTCTTGTATGGATTTGGACTAGGGTTAGGGATACTATAAATACTAATGATGTAATCTTATTATTATAAAATATTCGCTTTGCTCTTCGTGGATGTAAGCACATTATCGAACCACGTTAAATACTAGTGTTGATTTCTCTATTCTTTTGCGTTTAAAAACCAACAAAGCCATATAATTAGTCTTATATACTCACAAATGTTCATATGTCAATATAATAGAGGGAAAAAAACCCTAAAAAGCTAATGAATATATTGGTGTTTGTAAATTAGAGTTGACTGATTTCTTTAGTTTAAAATAAACTTACCAAACCTATCAACATTAGAATGGAAACTAAAAGAAAAATTGGACAGCATAACATCAAGGAATGAGATGCAATTGATTGAGCCAAGAGTTAAACTCTTTCTCCTTAAGTCGAATTTACCCTGCACGATTGCCTACAGATTATGGCAATCAATTCGCAAAATATAACGATCGACTTCTTATATTTGCAGCACTTCAAAACACAAGAACAATGAACCAAATGATACTTTTATACTCCTCTTCAAATGAAAAAATATAACAAGGTTTTGATGCAGAATTTTGGAAAGGAAATGATGTTTTTATGTTATGTTATGATTGTATAAGATATGAGTGAATGAAAACAACATCAAGGAGTCTTATTTATAGATGTAGAAGGATTACAAACCGAAGAGACTCAACATAAATTCAACTTGTTTCACGAAAAGTTGTCCAGGTTCACTGTCACTTGTTTACAACTCAAGCGATAATTTTAGAGACTTTGTAACTCGCCTGGTGCTACGTTATCGCTCAAACGAAGGTCTCATATAGGAAATTCGATTTTTTCTTAAGTTAGAATCGTGTGTTTAAAACCCTACTTCATTCACTAATTTCTCATTCATCTGGAAATAGTTTTATGTGTCCAAATATACTAAATTCATCTATTGACGAGTAGAACATGATTGACTCATTTCTCGCCAAATTCGAGTAACAAGACCCATCCAAATATATGGTTAAAGTTTAATAAAAATCAACTTTCTATAACTATTTTCCAATAATCCCCCATAAGAATGGAAATTATTAACATGTACATGAAATGTAGACTCTTAACAAAAAAGTGAGTACATAAGAAAAGTTATAGCATCAGTAGAGGTGACTTTTGGTTTTCGGCTAATCAGTGAACACGATGTTTTGAACTGTTCAATTGTTTGTGTAAATAAAAAAAATTGTACAAACACCTTAATCTGTTTAATAACATCAGTTCTCATGGTTGTGTTCATTTTGACACTGAACAACTCTTGGTTTCATAAGTATTTTAAAAAAATTTAATGTTCAATTCTCGTAGAAACAACATCGCTTCACACTTACACTGGTGATCTTATATAGTATCATATCATACTTCTCTTGGCTACTTATAAGATATAGGAATTATTAAAAGTATAATTTATCCTTATACACTTAACAATCTAACACTTTTAATTCTATAGGAATGGGAATAAGTGCATTTTCGAATCGTTCATAATTTAGTTATCTAATTGAACCAAGATCCTAGGATCTACAATCAACAATGTTGGGTTGTTGTTATAGTGATTCAATTCAATAGGCTTCAAGCCACTTCCCCTTGAAAGATAGGGCATGTGATCTCTTGATAATCCTTTTCGTCAAATAATCTGCTATGTTTTCCTTCGATTGGCATAGTTAATCGAGATTACACCATTCAATATTATTTTTTTAATGGTATTATGTATCCAACGAATATGTCATGATATACCATTATACATACTATTTTGTGCCCTAACAATTGCCATTGACTACCACGATGTATGTTATTAGCAGATACAGTTTTTCCCAATATGAAGTATCCCCAAGAAAATTACGAAGTCATTATGATGCTTCTCCAATTTTTTCTAAGGCAATAAACTCAAATTCTATCGTGGATCAAGGTATACAAGTTTGTTTAGAGGATTTTCAGAATACAGCTCAACATCCAATGGTAAAACATCAATCACTTGTAAACTTCGAATCTTTTGTGTCGGATATCCAATTTACATTGGTATATCTTTCTAACACCACATGATATCTAGAATAATGTAATCCATAGTCTATCACGTGTCTTATATTTTTAAGAACTCTCGTCAATGCCTTCCAATGGTCATTACCAGGATTACTTGTAAATTTACTTAACTTATTGACCACATATGCTATATTCGGACCCGTGCAGTTAGTGATATACATCAAACACCCTATATTGTGTGAATATTCCAATTAAGATACAAGTTCACTAGTATTTTTGGCTAAGTGTAGACTTATGTATACTGGTGTTTTAATATGATTATTGTCATACGCCTTAAATTTCTGAAGTATAACTTTCGACATAATGCTATTGAGACAATGACAATCTTTCAAATGTCTTAGAGATTTTAATCCCTGTTATAACATCAACGACTCCCACATCCTTCATATCAAAATGTTTTATCAACATTTTCTTAGTTGTTGTAATAGCTTTCAAGTTATTACCTATTATTAGCATATCATCAACATATAAACACACAATTACATATTCGTTAGGTTTGCTTCGAATGTAGACACATTTGTCGTATTCATTAATTTTAAAGCCATTTGAAAATATAGTTTTGTCAAATGTCTCATGTCATTGCTTTGGTGCTTATTTAAATCCATACAATGATTTAATAAGTTTGCACACCTTTTCTCCTTTCTAAGAGCCACTAACCCTTCATGTTGTTCCATATATATTTATTTTTCAAATTCACCATTTAAAAAAGGACACATTTACGTCCATTTGATGTAATTCGAGATTGTGTAATGTCGCAATTGCAATCAATACTCAAATAGATATGGTCGTTGTAACAGATGAATATGTATCGAAGAAGTCTAGACGTCCTCTTTGTTTATATCATTTGGCTACTAATCTAGCCTTGTGTTTGTCTATCGATCATCTTAAAGCTTTATTTCTTGATGGAAGATCAATCAATTCCCAAGATGGTTTTCATTATGGATTCGAATACATTATTAATTGCTTTTTTCCAAAAAAGAGTTTCGGGAGTGGACATTACTTCGTTAAATGTCCTTGGATCATTTTTTAACAAGTATGTTAGAAAATTTCAGTTAAATGTCTTAGAGATGTTTTGCCTCTTACTGCGACTTGGTTCTTCATCTACTTGATAATTCCCATTTATTGTATCGTAAGTTCGTTTTTATAAAATTTTACAAGGAAATGTGCTTTCAAAGAATGCACCATTCCTTGATTCAATGATCATATTTATATGTAAATCAAGTATTTCTGATTTACGAACTAGAAATCGATAAGCGCTACTATTGTTTGCATATCCAATAAAGACACAATCTATTATCTTTGATACAATATAACCTATTTGGGTTTAGGTATATATACTTTTGTTAAGCACTTCCACACTTTTAAATATTAGTAGGAAGGTTTTCGATATTTTCATAACTCATAAGGTATTTCAATTTTACTCTTGTGTGGTAATTTATTAAAGATGTGATTTACAGAAGGTATTCATCATTTCCTTAAGTGTTCGATTTTTGCATTCAGCAACACCGTTAGATTAGGGTGAGTGTGGTACCGTTATTTGATGAATAATTCTAGATTATGAACATGATTTTTCAAATAGTGCAACATATTTTCCACCTCGATCACTACGAATAATTTTTATTCGTTTCTCAAGTTGATTTTTAAATTTGTTTATAGTGTTTAAACATTTCCAAAGCTTCATCTTTGCTTTTAAAAAATATACATTACAGTATATTGTATAATCATCAATAAATGTAATGAAATAATTTTTACGACCTTTAATTTGAACAAGTTTTAAGTCCCATATGTGACTACGAATAAGTTCCAAAGGTATTGTATTTATTTCAATTGAGAAACGAGATTTGGTAGTAAACTTAAATTTATTAATTTGCATATAGAATTAAAGTTTATATGTCCAAATCTATGATGTCATAAATTAGAGGACTCAATAATATAAGCAAAAGAAGATATTTTATTCTTTTAATTATTCACTATATTAGTAAGGAAATTCATCTTGAATAGTCCATTTCTTACATGTTTTTGCTTACATACATAATATTTTTGGTAAGTATATACTTATTCAATAAAAAGTTGCTAAGTAAAGAATCCGACACTAAGTTCTTGCGAATATCCGACATGTGAAGTACATTGTTAAGGATTAGTTCCATGAGATTCCCAATGTGACGGTTTACACCCGTATCAACCTACCATTCCATGGGATTCCCAATGTTGTTACATTCAGAAACAACGGCCGACAAGTTCATATCTGATATAATATCATATAATGCATCAGATACAATGATATTTGCTTAGACTTGCTTCTTTGATTTGCGACATTCAACAGAGCGATGTCCAACCTTTACACAATTGTAACAATTTCCCTTGAACTTCTTTGCCTTCTTGATATTTCCTTGCTTGAAGGATTCAACGAAGTGCTTCATATTTTGTTCTTTCATTAGTTTCCACCACATTTGCCTTTGCTTGTGGTATATGATTTCTTTTACGCTTGTCCAAATTTCTATTATCTTCTTCAATCCTCAATTGAACGATGAGTTCTTCAATGTTCATCTTCTTACGCTTGTACGTGAGGTAATTCTTAAAATCGTTCCACTTGGGAAGAAGTTTTTTGATGATTGCAACCACTTGAAATGATTCACTTAGAGACATGCTCTCAACATGAATGTCATGAAGAAGAATCAGTAATTCTTATACTTGACTGATGATTATTTTGGAATCTACCATCTTGTAGTCGAAAAATTTTCTGACCATGAACTTCTTTCTACTGGTATTTTCAGTTTTGCATTTCTTCTTCGTGGATTGCCAAAGTTCCTTTACAGATTTCATGGAACGGTATATGTTGTAGAACATGTTGTCGAAGCCATTCAGAATATAACTCTTCCACAAAAAATCTAAATGTTTCCAAGCATTCAACGCTATCAACGATGCCCTATTGTTTCCCCTCCTTGCACGACGGGAACATTCTCATTTAAGAACTTTACCAAGTTTAGTGTGGTTAGATAGAAAACTAGTTTTGTTGTCATCTCTTAAAATCAATCCCACTAAAATTTTCCGATTTCTCTCCATGTGGAATGGAGGTTGGATGAGAGGGAGAACCTCAACCGGATGAATACAACAAAAGAAACCACTTCTGAAGTACCAACATTCGAAGTCACGACATTCGAAGTAACATCGGTGTTGGTTTTAAAGGTAGTCATTTTTGTTTACACAAACAGAAGTTTAACCAAACAAAGATTAGAATCCAAGAAGGAGTAGAAAAGTTAAACCGAAACGAAAGCAGTTTAACCGAGTTAAATAGAAATTTTGTAAAGATATCACTCAACAATAGAAATTCGACTTAAGATTGATGTTTGTAAATTAGGATTGAGCGATTTCTTTGACTTAAAATAAACTTACCAAACCTACCAATGATAGAACGAAAAGTAAAAGAAAATTTGGACAAAATAACGTTTCATATGCAAAAGTTAAACTCTTTATCCTTAAATTGAATTTGCCCCGTACAGATGCAAACCGATTATGGCAATTAACTCTTAAGATACAACGATTGACTTCTTGTGCTTGTTGCATTTCAAAATACAAGAACTATGAACTAAATGATGCTTTTGTACTCCCCTTCAAATGAAAAAATAAAACAAGGTTTTTATGCTGAATTTTGGCAAGAAAATGATTTTTTTATTTTATACTATGATTGCATAAGATATGAATGAATGAAAATAACACCAAATGGTCTTATTTATAGATATACAAAGGTTGCAAATTGGAGAGACACAACCCAAATTCAACTTGTTTCATGAAGCTCGCCTGTCATTGGAGCGATAATTTCAGAGACTTTGTCGCTTGCCTGACAATAGGCTGTTGCTCGAGCAACGGTGTCATATAAGAAATTCAAATTTTTTTCCTAAGTTAACATCGTATTTTCCAATTATACTTCATTCACTAATTTCTCATTCATTCGGAAATAGTTTTTTACGTCCAAATTTACTAAATTCATCTACTTGATCAGCATAACATGAATGATTAATTTCTAGTAATATTTGAGTAGTGAGATCCATCCAAAGATTTGGTTAGAGTTTGATATAAAAAAAATCAACTTTCTATAACTAGTTTTCAACATATATTAATATAAAAACAATCATATACAATAATAAATTAAATACATAAAAATTAAACAAAGCATATAGTCAATACTTTTTGAGATGAAAACCGTCGTGGAACGAAATAAACCTCATGTCCTTCCCTACTCACAATATAGCCTCTCCGATCGATTTCCTACTCCGCCATCCGAGAATCAAAGCTTTGAGTCAGTTCCTCTCGCTGCTTTCTCAGCATCTGCCAGTTCTTCTTGGAGCTTGGTGATCTGACTCTTCAAGGTGTTAATCTTCTCTTCCACAGAGTGTAGATTCTTTTCTATTTTCTCTCTAGTCTGAAGTCCCATTTAGCCACTTTCGTAGAAGAACAAGGCTATTGTGCACTTGCTAAATGAACATCAGTACAAGATCATATACTGATAATACCTGTTGAACATTTACCAAACACACTTTGTCTACCATTAGAACGTGAACAGGAATTATCTCATCTTCCTTAAGTTCTTTAATCATCAAAATTGATTATGTACACGTGATTGATGAACAACATTTTTTTTTCGCCATTGATTGAGATACAAAAATATAATTATGACCATAATTTGCTTCCATAGGATCAACATTAGAATTTCAACAACACCGTTGAAGGAAATTGGATTGCATAAGATTAATAGGTGTAATGGAAAGTTCAACACCTGAATTTCAAAAATTCTCCCAAAAACATCTCCATTGACAGCACCATATTTTTTTGTTATTGCTGGAATTTGAGTTCTAAAGATGGTAATTTGAATTGGCATATTTTATGATTGTGGTGTAAGAATACATTATTTTTTGTGATAAATATATTAAAACTTCATTTATGTAATTTTACTTAAGGCTATTTAATTAAATAAAAAATTATTAAAATTGTGGTGTAGCTAACAAAATTTGTAGTGGTAATATAATTACCCTTTTAAATATTGTAGTAAGTTAATTAAGTCATGTTTGGTCCATTAAAAAAGTGAATTAAAATCCAATTTAGCGTTATCTTTTAATTAGAATCACACATTTCATGTTGAATTTAATACCACAAAAATAATATTTTATTAAGACAAATTGTGCATTCTACAAATTTAATGTACATGGAACACGAAATTTACCACACTTCACCCGTATAAAATATCGCAGCTTCGATTATCAATATTAATTCACACTCTCTCTTATACCTTTGCGACTCCACTTTCAATAACGTCAGGTAAATATTCGCATATAGTAATTACTATAAGCAATAAGGGATTTTTTGCTCTTTTTTTTTTTTTTTAATTAAAGACTTGAGGAAATATATAATTGTTCTATAACTCTAAATAACGTAATTGCTAAATTCCAATTTTATCTATCTTGACGAGATTTCGATTGATGCCAAGGTTCGCTTGAGCAATGCTTCTCTTGTAACTGGAATTAATCACGTCTGAAAATTTCTATTAGTTGCTAAATGCTTATCGTCTTCCTGTTACTTAGACTAGCTGTTCTGGATTTATGTTCTTCGGAAAATTTATTGGCACGATAGGGAAGAGGAGGAATGATGTTCCTATGCTTGGATTTTACCTACAATTTCTGTTTGTATTGTTTTATGACTCGAGCTCACAAAGTTGTTGTAATTTTTACATGTACGAAAAAGATTCATCGAAGAGGAAGAAAATGAAAGCATTGGTTACCATGTCCGAACATGGTTTATCCTATAGAGTTCATTGGCCATGGTGAAACAAATTAAGCCCTTTAGTATAGCTGAAAAAAGAAAAAAAAACAAATTTCTTGTGGAATATTATAAAAGTTGATAAAATGTGTGATTAAAATGTTATGGTCATATAAAATGTATGATTAAAATTAATTATTGACTTTGACTTACATTTTAATTTAAGATCTGTACCAAACATGAGCTAAAATTCAATGACCATGGTCAAAACCCCTAACCGACCCAAATTGATCGAACCCAAATTGGATTAGGTCGGGCCTATTTCGATTACCACATCACTTCTGATCAGTTCAGCCCAATCGATCCAATCCAATGCCGAGCTATATATGAAAGCTAATGGAAAGGGATATTTAGACTCAACTCAGCATTGTCATTTGCCTCAAAATTATTAAAAAAATTATTTTCTTCTACATTCCCTTTCAAAACCTTGACGTTCTACTTATTCTCCATTAAATTTTGAAATAACAAAAATTAATGGCATCCGGGAAAAGTATGATACAATGAAATTGCAATTGCAGTGGATGCAATTTTACAAACATAACACTGCATTGATTGTTATAGCGTGTATGACTGTCAGCCATGCAGAATATAAGTAGGCAAGTTGATTCACAAGCTTGAGGTGAGCTCACTTGCACGAGCGATTCGCTGCTCAGCTCATTAGTGAGGTGAGGTGAACTGAGTCGTATAGCAACTCGCTTCACTTTCCGCCCCCATGTTCAACCCTATCATTTTCCCCAAAATTATGAAAATGCGTTCTTTTCCATTCCCTTTCAAAGGCTGGTCATTCTTCTTATTCTCCAAATGAATTCCAATATTCTCCACTAAAATTATGCTCTTTCTATTATGTTATCAATGAATTCAATTTTCAACTTTCAATTTTTGAATCTCAATATCATTGTATAAGATTACATTCGATTTTCATTACGGTAATTGATCTTTTAAATCTGAACCATATTATGTTATCACTATCATTGCATAAGATTATATCCAAAGAAGATAGCAATGGAAATGGGTCGAAATAGGTCGACTCGACCCAGGAGGCAAGTCGGTTACGACACATTGGTCAATGAGTTGAGCTTGGGCTAAGGGGGCATTCCCTGCTCAGTGCATGGCTCATGAAGGGTTGAGTCTAGACGGCTTGCAAGCCCTTCAATTTTTTCATCTTATTTGGTTTTAAAAAATAATTAAATACTGAAAACTAATAATTGAATAGTGGCCTAACTCACCTGATTGAAAATTGAGCTCTACTCATCCCTAAATTTAGCCTAAGTTTTGCTAATGTTTATAAGCTGATTATATATAGGGACGGACCCACGTGGGGTCATGTGGGCTCAACTGACCCCACAATTTTTTTCTATTTTTTTACTTCAAAAATTCTGTAGACAAGCCATAGGCATTAGGCCGTGAACGCTTTGGGTGAGGAAGAAAAACACTCCATCTCTACTTCAAATCCAGGTCGATTTCTCTTTCTTTGTTGCTCTAATTTTCATTGTAATCCAATTTAACTTCTGGGATTTTTAATTCCCCTAAATAGCTCAACTATGTTCTAATTACTTCTCTGAATTTTTGTTTTTTTCTACTATTGCCGAATTGTAATTCGAGGGTTTTGTTTTACGTACTTATTTCAAATTGGCATCGATTGATTTCAAGAGTTGAAATGAACTTGATGGTAAAGTTTGCTTGGGCAAAAATTAAAGTTTTTGTTGGTTAAAATTGAGGTTTTTTAACAATAAAAATTAAATTTTGTTAATTATTTCCTTTGAAATAATGATGTCAAAATATATCCAAGCTTATTGGTATCTGAGTTTTGTTCCTTCGTATGTACTGGTTTTATATTTGATTTTCTCTTTTTCACTTTTCTATGTTATTATTCGTGATTGAGGGTATGAGATTTTGACGTTGCAATTGATTTTTGGCAAAATTTTTGAAATTATAGGTTTTAGTGTTTATATTTGATTTCCTCTCCTTTTTCCTTTAAACAATTTTCACCCAAATTTCTTTCTAAACATTGGAGTTTGTGTTACCCGTTGAGAGTAGATTTTAGTATGTAATTTGAATTGCATTGTTGTAAATCGTCCTTAGGGGCGCTAGGCAAGACCAAAAGAAGACGCTCAGACCCAATGACTGAAAACTACTGTCCTTGGAGTGTCTGAGTTCTACTCGAGTGTCCCTAATTTTTTACTTGACAATGAAAAATGTCTGGCTCCGTCCCTGTTTATATACACTCACGTTATCTCTTTTAACACATTTTGAACGACACACAAGTACAACTTTCTTATCTACTATTCAATTACAACTTACTTATCTACTATTCAATTCTATCTATTTATAATTTAACATTTTATAAACACTTCCCTTGCATGCTCACAATTTAATGCAGGTCCACACAGTCGATGGACCAAACTCTCATGAGTTGGACAGTCTAGTGGCCCAAGCCCATTGTCACCATAAGAGCTGAACTAGTAACATACTGTATAGTACATCATTCATCACAATTCTATCAATTCACATACTAAATCACCAATCAAATAAGCATTATTTATAAAATATGACTTTGAGACTTTAAGTTCTAGATGAAAAAGGCATCAAAATGAACTTAAAAAAACAAAAACAAATCAAAAAAAAAAAAAAAAA
>CAIGRB010011305.1:0-12633 GCA_903798255.1 Fraxinus quadrangulata
CCATTCATCATACCTATTCACCAATTTCTGAATAGTCACCATTCATGCAGATGCCACGCGTACGTCCAACTGAATCAACTGCCACACAAGATGAAGTACCCCACCTAGGGTGCCAACTCATTGAGCCTCCTGTTGACATGGCATCGAACCATGAGTCAATTTCCGAAAATTATAAGGCTCCCCAACTTCTTGTGTCGATGCGTACATATGAAGTGCAAAGTGCGTCTCCAAAGCGCCTAATGAGAACTCTACGACCTGCGTAGGGATCGGCATGTGGTGCAATGCGAGTGGTGCTCTAATGGTGGTTAGTTTGCTAGCCAAAAGGCTAGCAAACTGCTATACAACTTGGCTAGCTAGAGTTAGCCAAGTTGTATGTCATTTATTAAATTATAAATTATTCACATATCTCGCTATATAAACAAGTTTTTTCTTGTAAACTTTCGATATGAGATTTTTTATCATATATAAGATACTTAAGATTGACTTTTCAACTTATGGGCATATATTGGAGATTTTTTCAATTTATCCAAATTAAATACAATGACCACATAATTAAATATCACATTTAATGATTTAATTCAATTAAATTCAATTAATTCCAACATATTTTGGAGTAAATAGTTAACAAAATTTTGATTTTGGATAATGACTTGTAGGTGAGAATTGAGTGGGGAAAAAGATGGCGGAGGCGGGGTATGTGGGAAGAAGATGAAGGGAGTGGGTAGTGGTAGTGGTAGTGGTGGCATGTGGGCCCTATATTGGTGGTTTAGTAGGGTAGGGTAGGGTAGGGAAGGGGTGGGGTGGGGATTTTGATTTTAAATATTAAAGTGTGTTTGGTTGACATATTCCACGTAGGCACGTATAAATTTAATTTACCAATTAACAGTCAGTTATTTTTTCGTCTTCTAAATAGACATAAGAATAGGTGATTGATGAAGTGCAACAAATCTAACATTTGGAAAGTTTTATGAAGTTGGGCGAATAAGTTATGATAAAGTGTAAAATTCAGTGACTAATAGAACATTTTAACTCTTTTAGACAACACAAACATGCTCGAAACAAAATTATAAAATTATAATGATAAAGGGACTAAACTGCAAAATGTCTTTTTAACAATCTTTCTAGACGTATGTCCTCCATATATCCCTCATCGGATTAGCACCTATCAGCACTTTTACTTTCTTGATCTTGTTATGATTGAAACCGATTCCTCTTTCATTTCGTCAAAAGATTCACATACTACACTTTTATATTATACATGGCAGACAAGAAATCCAGTAAACCCAGTGTGTTGTGCTGCATAGGTGACATCCATGGATACATAACTAAGCTGCAGAATCTTTGGTCCAATCTTGAAAATCTAATTGGCCCAGCTGATTTTCAGACAGCCCGAATCATTTTCTTGGGCGATTATTGCGACAGGGGACCTGACACTAAGAAAGTGATTGATTTCTTTATTTCTTTGCCCGCAAAGTACCCTAAACAATCGCACGTTTTCCTATGTGGCAACCATGATTTTGCTTTTGCTGCATTCTTGGGGCTGCTCCCGAGCCCGCCGGACGGGACCCCATTCTCTGAGACTTGGAAGGAGTACGAGATGAATGAGACGAGCGAACGGTGGTACAAAGGTGAGGGTTACGAGAATATGCACTTGCAAGGGAGGAGGTGGGCTGGCAGAATGACTGGATTTAACCGTGCTAAGAATACCGAATACAATGGCTCCATTTACGATGCCCGACCCACTTTCGAGTCCTACGGGGTCCCTCATGGATCTGCTGGTATAAATTTTGCTTTTGCGAAATGGAGTTTGTTGAATATGTTATTGTTGAGTATTGAAAATGTTTTCTTTTGTTTCTAATATATATGAATCTTGGAAATTGTGACCGTGTTGGATTAGATTTGTGGAATGCAGGATTAGATTGTATGTATTGTCTCTGTTATTGCATTGAGTGATTTTGTTGGATTAGATTCTCTATCTTGTCAAATGGGACTTTTCTTTGATTTTGTGGTTTTCTGATTGGTTTGAGCTCTGAAATGGAGTAGTCAGTACTGTATATAATGTCATTTGTTAATGCTGGTCGTTTCTCCTGTTTTAGCAAGCACGAATGATTCCTTCTGCTTTGTGTAGTGACGGTTTATTTGTTTTGCTTCATTTGATTTTAGTTTTATGCTTCACTAATGTGTTTCTAGTCTTTCCCAGATACGCACAGTGGTCATATTTTTGCAAATGTGTTCTTTTGCATTCGATTATACACAAGCTTTATCTGTTGTTCATCATTGGGGTGTCTTATATTGATGGGAATATACTCTATGACATTGAATCATAACTCAAGAGCAAGACGGGAAGGGAGTGAGACTGAGACTGAGATCATACTGCCATACTTGCACCGATTTTCAGAATTTGACCAATATGGAGAATCGACATAATAATAAATAGGCGAGTGCGTGCATATACACGCTCGTGTATGTTTATCAGTGTGTGTGTACTCGTGCTTGGTTGCTACACATCCAAACACGAGGAAATGAAGGTAAAGTAAGAAACAACAGGTCATGTCTAATGCCATTTGTTGATTGAGAGAAAAATACAAAAAAGGTGGACACGAGTTATGCCCTTTTACATTTGAGTCAACGTTGAGAGACATGAGGTTATGTGCTAAACAGACGAATGTCACAGTTCTGTGCCAAGTCTATAGGATAGAGGTTGCACTTCTTGATATGAGGAACCTAGCTAATTAATCTGCAGGGGGTGAGTGTAGAAGGTTAACATGATTGTGGGGCTAGCACTTTGGAATACTGTGATATCAGTCTAATATATGCTCACGAGTTGTAAGTTAACAAGCAGAGAAAATTTTATTTTATTGAGAGCCTGAACACATTGAAGTTAGATCAAGAATTCCCAATGAATCTATCTGTGGTGCAAATTCACTCTCTCGAAAAATTTCCTAGGGTGATAGCTTAACTTGTGCTTGCTGAGATTCTATGCTTCCCTGTTAATTAGTTCCTATGTCAATTCTGCAACTTGATAACTTTGGTAATTTTGTAATCATGTTTGATAATAGTAGTTGACAGTTCAGGTACCTAATTAGGTTTGGACTTCTTGATCATTCGATGCCAAATTTATTTAATCTTTATTCAGTTTGAATATGTTAATGTTTCAAAGCCCTTCCCACCTTAAAAAGAACAGAAACTTCGTTTCTAATTCTGGAGATGCAACAGTTAAGATAGGTTATCTTGTTTGCAGATTTGGTTAAGGCAGTTCCTGACGAACACAAGAAATTTCTTGCTGATTTGGTTTGGGTACATGAAGAAGTGAGCTTCTAGTCGCTCTTTTTTCCATTATCTTTCTTTGCACGGAGCAATCGGTATAGTTTTCCAATGGATGTGTGCCGTGTGGGAACTTGAACTTGAGATGCACCAATGGTTTGCTTTGCTTCTATTCTATTGAACCACCTCACCTCATCTAAAAATTTAAAATGGAAGAGAGGGGACACATTTCTCAACACGCGTCCTCACGTGCATGCTGAATTCATTCTTATCAAAAGCATAATATGGGCCCGATTTTCATAATAGGGTCATGGCATGGCCTAAACTTGGTATCTTAACTTTGTCTAAAAGCTTAAACTGTTATGAAGGGACACAATTATTTATTTAAATTTAATATTTGACGTAGCATAAGTATACATAGTGAAAGCTAACAAAAAACTTGCATTTCTTGAAATCTGGAGGACGATGTTTGCATAGAGACTAAGGATGGATTCCAAAATTATAAACTGATTGCTGTACATGCTGGTTTGGAGAAAAGTAAAGGGGTCGAAGAGCAGCTAAAATATTTGAAAGCCAAAGACACAAGAATCCCTAAAGTCGAACCTCTCAGCGGGAGAAAGAACGTATGGGACATTCCTGAGGTGATTGCTCAGTCGAACTTTTTACTTTTTCTTACATGAGAAAACAGTTCATAACATTCTCTTTTCTGCATGACTTTTGATAGGAATTGTCTAAAACTCCAACTGCTGTGATAAGTGGTCATCATGGGAAGCTTCATATTGATGAACTCAGATTGATAATAGATCAAGGTGGTGGCCTGGAGTATAATCCAGTGGCTGCAGTTGTGCTTCCCTCGAAAAAGATTGTGCGCGACACTGATTGATGAAGTAGTTTTGAATTTACATGCATATTTTCTTCGACAGTGTAATACATTTCGTGTGTGAACATGTATGACAGTGCATTCATGAGCATCCAGAGATTTCTTCAAGTTTTGTTCAAGGAAGACCAATTACCATTTGCTATAGCTTTTCATTGACAGCTTCGATTTGTGTACAATTGAAGATGCATATAGTTCTTGTTTGATCTACATTTTTTTTCAATAACACATTTTTCAATAAAATAATAATATGCGCAAATCCAAAATTTTCCTTATTTTTTAACTACATATTTTCCATCAATTTACTATTTTAAAATACATTCTACATTAAAAAAAAAAAAACCCAAAATTTTACCTATTTAAAAAAAAAAAACACTATTCTAAAACCAATTTTTTCCGAAAAATAAAAAAAAAAAAAAAAAGAGGGCTAAAATAGGCTCATAATCTCCGTTTGGTTTGAATAAAAATGAGATCTTTTAAAACTTATTTTCAATTATACATTCTCTCAATAAAATAATTTTGTACGTGATCCATAATTTTTTTTCTACTTTTTAAGCTAACATTATTGAAAAAACACTATGCACAAAATCTGTTTTCGAAAAATCTCTTCATATAAATTTAATCAGTTAATCTCGATTTCGATGGTTTGCCTAATGACCCCCAGGACACCAAAATTTCTCACACATCCATCTTAAAATGTTACAATGCAACTTATTAATCACACAGATCATCATCTTAAAAATGACTAAAAATTAACTTTTACCCAAGCCTGAAAAAGGGGGAACAATGTTGCTTTTGTTAAGCCAATAAATTAAATTTTATCTTGTATACTCGTTACCGCGCACTATAATTCCTAATATTTTAAGATTCAACATGGCCCTTGATAGTATGGCCCGCGATTTTGCTAATCAAGATATTTAGAAAGGAGATGTGACAGAATCCTCGAATATAACTACTTGGGTCCCCGTTCATTTTTCTTTTCTATATAGGTCTTCATATGATCTCTTTTGGTTTGTTTGAGGACAAATGCACAGAAATCGTTCAATTTTCATCGAGTAATTACTTGAAAGACTCGTGGCCCATTCTTTTAAAAGAATAAATGTCTTTCCATAATCTTAGGTCCTCTTGAAGAATGGAGATCACGTAGCTTTTTAAGCGATTATTTGACGAAAAATTGAATGATTTCAGTCTATATATCCTCAGGTGCACTAAAACAGACAGTTTGAAATCCAAATTTGACAGAAAAAATGAATGGGGACCTAACTGCTATAAATAGTAATGTTTTGGGGCTGTCATCTCATTTCTTTATTTAGAATTCCAGAATCATACGGTACTGAACAGAAGCAGAAATTTAAGTAGACCCCACCCACCAATAAATCCCATGCAACCTCGTCATCACACGTACCCTTCTTGTGCTTGGCATATTCAATACTATTATTATCACCTTCACACTTTTCTAGGCACTTGAACTCAGAGTTGCCGGATCTGATTTTCAGAATCAAATACGGTAGTTGGGTTTTTAATTTGTCAAAAAGAGAAGGAAAATCATGGTTTATACCCTATCTGGGGTGAGGCTGCCTATGGTGCCAACGGTGAACAAGTTGAGTACGGGATCAAGCTCTCGCGCTGATTGGAGGAATCTCCATCTCTCCCTTTTTATGAAGAATCAGTCTCATTCATGTACTACAACTGCTTTCTCTTTTTCCCTCCACGTATTCATCTATCTGTTTTAGTTCCTATCTATTGACTTTGTTCTTCGCTTTATTCAATTGGGTCACGCGGAGTTTTGTTTTCTGTGTTGTGAATGAATGGTTTGCTTAAAATTGTATTTATTTTTTAGTGATTATAAGTTAGAGTGAGTTAATTTTAAATTGTACTTTCTTGCGAGGAAGCCTGGAGATGGTATGGAATAAGGCTTAGTTGAGTAGATTAGAGAAGATATTAGTGCGTCCAATTTACTTGTGGAGTTTAGTTCAGTTGGACGCGGCAATGTGCTTCTCGGGTTTATTTTTAGTTTCTAATGCTGAAATAATATTTTTAATCGTTGGTTTACTTTCTTGATTTGAGTAGAAGACAAATTAGATGAATGGGGAATAGAATTAAGATTAAGATTAGCTCACTGCGTGGAAATTTTTTGACATACCAGGAAAAAATGTGAATGAGATGGATAAACCTATGATTTTAGGACTTGGTAGCAGCTTGTGAGTTCCTCGTTGTTGTCTGCTTTTTTATTTTAAAATTGCTATTGCTTTTCTTTCATCGCCTTGCTTTCTGTTTACATGAAGAAATAGTTCTCTGCCCTTTCAGACTAATCTATTTTGTGAAAATTAATTTTTTTAATGGGTATGGGATATTTTTAAAAGATGTAGCTTATCTGGTTCTTGTTTGTAGGGAATATGTTTGCTGGACAGTCTTCTTATGATAATGTATCTCAATCTTCTTCAGTAGCTGCATCAGGGAAGGTTCTTATTCCTGGCACCCAGAGTGATGGGTCCTCATCAGAGGAATTGAACGATTCTGAGATAGTTTCAGAAGATCCCCAGGCATGTGCATGAAACCCANAATAAAAATAAAAAAATTACGTAGTGGGAAATAAAAATCTCTATCTCATTATAAAGGTCAAAGTGTATGACATGAAGTAGCTCGATCAGTTGGAAGCTTGTTATTTATAAGAACATCCATTACAGTTCTTATTGCCACCCCTCAAGGAACGGAGGTTGATATGTTTCTAACCTTGCCACTAAAATTAAGTTAATACTTACCTCAAAATGACTTGAATTTTTATACTTTTCAAGTGCATCTTTCAATTAGAAAAGTATGTACATTTTCCCCATCAACCTCCTTTAAAACCTGAAACTCCCTACTTGGAATATAAATGATCAATTGAATTGTTCTCATTACGTTGTATTGTAATATTATTAAGCTGCATCATATGCATAATATAGGACTCTTGTATGAGACTTGGAGTTAAGCCAAAGATATGATCAATGAAAGGTAGGGATCTTTCAAAACTTTATTGTCCTCAAAGATGAAACTGAGGAGACTAATTGCATGTTTGGGAATGCTTATAAGGAGCTTTTAGGCACTCCTAAACATGCTATAAGGTTATGGATGAAATAATTTGAAAATCTGATAGAAACTTTATAATGGCAACAAGTATTAGATAAAACCCTTACTGGGCTGGTCTGTTCGAATTGACTAATTGGAGACACTGCCAAAAGAAAAACTTGCTGCAACAATTTAACAACATGGAAGTTTTGATAGCCAATGGTTTAGGGAACTTTGTGGGTCCTCTTACCCTGCTCCAGATAGTAGCTTCACAACAGTAGTGGGATAATTTAATTTTGCTACTATTTTTTGCTGTTTAAAAAGTTGATGACCAATTTTCCTATTAGGACAGCCAGATGAAACAGAGAGTCAAAAATATTGTAGTTTTCAGGAAATATGGTAACATTATTTGACCAGTTCCTGTGGAGATTTTTGTTGGGATTTAAATGGAGTTACATGACAACAGTAACTTGAAATCAGAAAACTTTGTCTTTTTGAATCATTCTAGAAGTTCTGGAAGAACTATAACTACATGGAAAGTTGATCTGTTGATTGTGATGCTACCTAAATTTATAATTTCTGGAAAAAAGGAGGCTGATCATTAAAACTCAAATTAAATATAGCTAGAGCTATTGTGTAAATTCTCACAGTTGTAATAAAGCCTTAAAAGGCATTTTCCTATACATCAGAAAGGTTTCTCGGTGGTAGCGGGATCTAGGTAGCGGGATCTATTCATAGACTTTTCTGAACTATGCATGTTGAACCCTTGACATTTGGGGTATTTTGTGAACTTCATATTTGGGAGATGGGTTGAAATCTCTTTTGACATGGCTTGAAGTTTTTTATGTCCAGGTCAATATAAAAGTTTTAGTAGTTTAAGATTATGTTAACTGGAGTGGAATTTAAGATTTAGTTGGAACACTATTTTTTTGGAGTCTAAACTCTTGTGGACCCACCCGATAATGGATCAGCTTTAGACATTTCAGTTGACAAGCTTCATGTCTACCTCAATCTCGACATCTTTTCTTCCTTTGCCTCTCTTCGATTTCCAGTTCCGAAATATCATCTTTTCTGGAAATGAACTTAGCTTCGATTACTTATCTGGTGCCTATGTGTTCAGTTTAAATATATAACTAAATATCAGAATTGATGTGTATGATAAGAATTCTTTTCAACTTTGCTACAATTCAGAATGAGAAATCCTGGAGCAAATACCAGATGCCTATCTGTTATCAGAATCAACATCTTCAATCTGCTTAAATGAAAATGACTGTGTGAATGCTACCTTTTATAACAATTATATCTTCCTTCCACTGATCTTATTCTCTATTCACAAATCTTTTCCATAGATATCAGATGATTTAGAAAGTTTAAAAATGGAACATGAAAGCAAACTTGAAGATCAAGAAAATTTTGTTGAGCAGAGTACCAGTTTTAACGAAACCATCAGAGAGGAAGATTCTGCATCTTCACCACTATTAGATCGCCATGTTGTAGAAAAGGCTGAAGGCACTTCAGACACATCGTATGCGTCTATAAGTACCGAATCAGATAGGGTCAGAAAGAGGGTTATCACTCCACCTGGAATTGGTCGAAGGATATATGAGATAGATCCACTTTTGACCAATCATCGTGATCATCTTGATTACAGGTAAGCTTCTTTTCAAATGTTTTAATTTGAACTGATGTGTAGGATAGAGTTAAAATTTTATAGTTTAAGCTCTTGAAGTTTGGACATACGTGTAATGGTGTTTGTGTGAGATAATCTCAGAGTTTGAAACCTAAAAGTTCGCTATAATATTTTCTTGTTTTAGAAACAGTCATTAATTAGCATGTGTTGCTAGAAGCTTTTAGCAGTGCCACTCCTGTTAGTTGCATCCAGAAGTACATCAATCTGTTTTGTCACCACATATGTTGTTCATTTACAGGTATGGTCACTATAAGAAAATGCGTGAAGCAATTGACAAGTACGAGGGTGGGTTAGAAATGTTTTCTCGTGGTTATGAGAAATTTGGTTTTATTCGCAGGTAATATTACTTAACTCTATGAGCACTATCGTTTTCTTCCTTTTTTCATCAGATTACTTGGAGGTCATCCTAGTTGACAACTGAAGTCATTTGGTTGAACAAAAATTCTGTTGTGCAATTTTGGCACTTGCACTTTAATAATACATTTTGTAAAGCTGGTTTCCTTAAATTGATGATTTGAATTATCTTCCAGAATTTGATATCCAATATTTTGTTTTTCCAATTGAATACATATTTCTTGATAAGATTGATATTATGACGAGGTGTTCCTCCCTACTTAAATCAAACATGTCATAGTTAAAAGGATTGCAGCCACCAGGGATCTGAAATTTATGTTCCAAATCGAGTAGCCAGGGTTTCCTAATAATTCATTTTTTATAAGAGGAAATATCATTAATTCTCTTTAGATCCAATGGCTTGATAAACTTCTGATTGTGTTTTTAAAGTTTTCTTATGGGAAAGACTCAAACGAATTATCAGGAAACCCTGGCTACTCGATTTGGAACATAAATTTCAACTCCTTGGTGAAGTGCATGTGATGTTGTTCATCTAAAATTGGAATTCATAGATGTTTATTGCTTCAAGGACTGGACAGATCTTTGTACTGTTATATCTTCTTAAAAGGAAGTTGGCTTTTGCACAGTTTTCCCTCCAGTTGTGGTTAATAGATATTTCTATACTAATGCTATCTATATCTGTATTGGCAGTGCGACAGGTATAACTTACAGGGAATGGGCACCTGGTGCCAAGGTTAGTACCATTTATTTCTTTAATTTTGAGCAATATTCTTCTTCCTCGCTATAATACTTCTCTTCTCGAATAGTTTTCTTTAACGACTATTCTTGGAATTCTGTATCTTACACTGATAGTAGCAATAATTTTTTTATTAATCCAGATAATGTCCTTTAGCGTCTTGTGAAAAGGAAGAAAGAGCAAGTATTTACTTTGTATCTGGCTAAAAGTTCTCTTTATGTAAACTGTTTCTTGTTCTCTTGGAATCTCGTTTAGTGCACATTGGTGTTTTTTTCCTTCTTGGTCTATTCTGTCTGCCTGTTGGCTTAATTTGGTTGGTTGCTTCTAGTTTGATGTACTAGAAACATTTTAGAGGGGTTTCAATGAGTTTGGGGAAATCTTACTACCCCTGTTTGACAGCCATTTTTTTGTGTAAAATGAGTTTTTGAATAGTAAATTTTTGGAGAATGTGTGGTTAAAATGTAATGAAATTTTTTTTAGTTTACGTGAAGAATATTTTATTTTGAGAATGTATGATTGAAAATGAGTATGAAAAAAAGAGAGTTTTGAAAGAATAGTTGTCAAATAGGGGCTAGATTGCTTATCTAAAAAATTAGATATTGTTCACATTGTCTTGAATAAAACCACGGTTCTCTTTTTGTTTAGAGGATCAAATATATTTTCTTGTGAATTGGTGTAGATGAACTGTTACAACGATATTTACAATTCTTATAGGAAAAATAGCATCAGACATCCCCAAACTTTAACATTTGTTGCACCTTGGTCTCCAATCTTCAACATGTAGTATTTACATCCCCCAATCTTTCATTTCAATAGCACTTAGGTCCCCATTGGTCAATTTTATCATTGTCTCTAGTTAAAAACATAATTTTTTATTTATTTTTTTCAAAATTGGTATTACCTTTCTTAAAAAAATGAATAGAAAACAAGAAAAAATAAATTCTTCTTCAAGCCACCCCGACCCAAGCCACCTCCTGTCCAAACAACTACTATTGCAAATCATCGCCAATCGCTTTGACATGGCTTGGGGAAAGAAGAATAATTATTTTTCCATTCTTGTTTCTATTTAATTTTTTGTTTATTTGAAGATAATGATAAAACTGTCATTTTAATAAAGCTTTAGCTTAAGTGCTATTAAAATGAAAAATTTTGGATGTAAATGTTCTGTTTCAAATAATGGGGACCAAGGTGCATTGCGTGTCCAAGTTTGGGGACCTTCGCTACTATTTTCCCAATTTTGTATGGTAATTAGTTTTGTAAACATACAGTATAGTCTCATTTCTCTTTATGCATTTTGCAGTGGGCGACGCTTATTGGAGATTTCAACAACTGGAATCCTAATGCCGATGTCATGACTCGCGTAAGCTTTACCTTTTCATTTTTGCAACGTCCTAGATATGTATTATCCATTGAACTTGTCAATAAATTCTGGAGTTGATTTCCTTTTTGCAGGAATAATTTCTAATGTTATTCATAACAAGTTAAAGCTCATTTCAAATTAACTTGAGGTCAACTACACAAGTTATGCTTTGCATACTCTCTTCAATTTAACGCTATATCTATTGTAACGTCCTACAAAATAAAATCTTGAATAACCTCATTGTGCCATGTTACTGCTCTATTCTATCATGATCATTGGATCTTGGGGTTTGTAAGTTGGGAGGAAAAAATATTTTTCTCACTTGTATTCAACAATCTCTTAGGTATATATACAAGTTACAATCATATATTAGGAAGGAAACTAATTATGTTAAATTCCTATAACTTAGAATCAAATATATATATTTCCTATTCTAGAAATATAATCTGTAACACTCCCCCTCAAGTTGGAGCATAGATATTTATCATGCCCAGTTTGTTACAAAGATAATCAACCTGAACCCCATTTAGATCCTTTGTGAAGATATCTCCCAATTGTTTTCATGTTTTCACATACCCTGTAGAAATCAAACCTTGCTAAATCTTCTCACGAACGGAATGACAATCAATCTCAATGTGTTTCGTTCGTTCATAAAAGACTGGATTAATAAGTTAGCCGGTATTGAAATCTTGAGGCTCACTTTAGTGAGGAGTTGATGTATTCACATTATATCACACACAAACTTAGTCATAGCCGTATATTCTGATTTTGCGCTCGAACGTGAAACCATAATCTGCTTTTTTCTTTTCCATGAAACCAAATTTTCTCCAACAAATAAATAATAGTCGGATGTAGATCTTCGATCTTCCTTGGATCCTGCCCAGTCAGCATCTGAAAAATATTCGATCCTGGTATGACCATGATTGTCATACATAATTCCTCTCCTAGGCGCTCCTTTTAAGTAGTATAAAATTTGTTCTGCCGCTCTATAATGATCGACAGTTGGGGAAGACATATACCGATTTACCACACTAACTGAATATGCAATATCTGGACGAGTCACAGTTACATAGTTCAACTTCTCAACATATTTTTCTATATTTTTCAGGATCTTCAAACAATTCACCACCTTTTGTAAGTTGCAAAATAGGAACCATTGGCGTGCTATATGGTTTAGCCCCCCAATTTTCCTATTTCAGTCAACAAGTCAATCACATACTTTCTTTGAGATAGGAGGGTCCCTTTCTTACTTCTCGTCACCTCAACACTTAAAGAAATACTTTAGTGTTCCTAAATCCTTTGTG
>CAIGRB010011305.1:14116-33769 GCA_903798255.1 Fraxinus quadrangulata
GCGATGACAATAATAGGAGTAGATGAAGATTTTAGAGATTCCTGATATTTGGAGAACTTAGCATACTCATCTGCAGATATTAGAATGGGCTCAGAAGCATCATTAGTAGAGGCAACATGGGCTGACTGGTTCGATTGATTTTTGCGCTGCAACTTTCTACAGTCTCTCTTCACATGTCCTGGCTTGTGACAATAGTAACATACAACACCTCCTAAATCCTGTCCTCGAGTATCAAGATTTCGATCATAGCTACTTGAGTTTTCCCCTTTATTGCCACTTCTATATAACTGTCTCCCATATTCAGAGGTGCGGCTGACAAGAGCACTATTAAGTTGAGCAGAAGCTCTGTACGGAGTACCCTACTAAAAATTTCTTTCAAAGAGGATATCTCAGGGATAGAGAGAATTTGAGACTTAGCGGTCTCAAACTCAGAAGGAAGACCAGCCAAGAAGCTCGTAACCATCTTTTCTCTCTGAGCCTGCTGAGTTTTCTCATCTGAATGGAAGCAGAGTATTAAGTTCCTCATAAGTCTTCTAAAAATCCATAAAGTAGTCAGTGAGGGATCTGTCACCTTTTTTTGCACAATAAAAGGCTTAGCACACCTCATAAGTATGTTTGACATTTTTCTTGCCAGAGTACACAAACTCCAAATAATCCATCAATTCTTTCACAAATTCACAATGATTTATCAAACCAACCACCTCACTATCAATAGAATTACGTATTTGTATAATCAGACGGGCATCCTCTCTTAGCCATGAGGCCTTCGAATCATCACTAGGTGGTTCATCAGTGAGGTGATT
This sequence comes from Fraxinus quadrangulata, assembly GCA_903798255.1. Classification (NCBI taxonomy): domain Eukaryota; kingdom Viridiplantae; phylum Streptophyta; class Magnoliopsida; order Lamiales; family Oleaceae; genus Fraxinus; species Fraxinus quadrangulata. The sequence continues at coordinate 14,920 of CAIGRB010011305.1, forward strand.
ATCCATAGCAGTACTCCTCAAATAGAGCCTAACAGTTTTACTCCAATATAAATAATTAGATCTATTAAGTTTATGTTCTGTAATTCTTGACATCATAGGAATCACATCAGACACAACATATTTCTTTTTCTCCATATTATCAAATATTAGTCAAACAACAGAGCACAAAACCACAACAAAGTCAAAATACTTGAAATTTTTTTAACCTGTCCCAAAATAGATCCCACACCGAGCAGATGCTGACCTAAACAGGTAGTAGGATGTGTCGTGGAAGTCGAGGCGAGCAGAACGGCGCAAAAAGAACCAGAATTTGAGCGACGGTGCGTGTGGCTCACGTGCTAGGGTTCCGGCGACGGAACTCTGGTCGAAGGTCGGTCAGAGGGTGGTGCTTCCCCACGTGTCGGCGGTGAGATCCAAAGATGGCCGGAAGTTGGAGTTCCCAAGAAACCCTAGCCGCACTACACTGTTCTCTGGTTTTTTTTTTTTCCCGGAAATTTCAGCAAGGCTCTGATACCATGTAAGTTGGGAGGAAAAATTATTTTTCTCACTTGTATTCAACAATCTCTTAGGTATATATACAAGTAACAATCCTATATTAGGAAGGAAACTAATTATGTTAAATTCCTATAACTTGGAATCAAACATATATATTTCCTATTCTAGAAATATAATCTGTAATAGGATTAACAACATAAATTCTTTTCCAATACTCTTTTCAATCTAGCGCTACATCTATTGTAACGTTACAAAATCAAATCTTAGGCAACCACATTGTGCCATGTTACCTCTCTATTATATCGTGATCGTTGGAATCTTGGGGCCAACCACAATTATTCTTTTCTGCTACTCTTTTGAATCTAGTGCTACATCTAGACAGGTGCAACACAATAAAATGTTTGCAACCACATCATGCCATGTTATGTCTCTATTAATGTGTCATTGGGTGCATCGATCTTTTGAGTGTGAGCTTCTTTAAGTTTACACAAGACATATCTCAACCATCTAATTCATTATTCTTTCAATTGATCCTCAATTGATTCCATCTTTACTTGTTGTGTATCCTCATAGCTTATGTTATCCATTCTAGTATGGGTCATATGGGTCACATTTGTGTTAACATCTCCATTTTTGTTACGTCAAGCCTTGAACTCTTTGTGCTCTAACGAACATATAGGTTGTCTAATAACGGTTCTTTAGAACTTTCCTTTTAGTTTGATAGGTATTTCAAACTCACATAACATATTTGTGTGCTTTATTCATTTTTCCCAACCCACACTAATGCGTTACTTCCTCTTTGAGCCCTCCAATAATAACTATCATAATTGATTCTCTATACCTGAAGTAATCTCTCTTTGCGACATGGTACTCTATTTTGGCTCTACCATCTTCTTTGTTGCTACCAATGTCTAGGAGATTCTATGTATTTTGTCCATGATAAAAGGATGTCTTCTATGTATTCCATTTTACTTCCACTTAACTAAAATCTTTATATTCCAAAGTGTATCTCCTATTATCTAAAAGTTATTCTTCTCCTAGTTTCATCAACTAAAGCTAGATTAGCAACAAATAACATACACTAATGGACATTATTATGATTTGACCTGTAACTCATCCATTACTAAAGCAAGAAGAACATTATTCTATGTTTGGTAGTCTATATTCTTTAGTCTCATCGATTTTCTCTGTTATGAAGGTTTAGTGTCTCTAAAATGGCTCTGATTTTGGTTTAGTTATATTACTTTGCTATCTCTATTATCCATATTATCGTATGATTGACTCGTCTATTGTTTGAGCAGAATGAATTTGGAGTCTGGGAGATTTTTTTGCCAAACAATGCAGATGGTTCTCCTCCTATCCCCCATGGTTCCAGTGTGAAGGTAATACTTGTAGATGGTATTGAGTAGAGCATCGTGAATTTGAGCTATTTCACAGTCCTATTGAAATGGTGGTTTACTTTTTTTTTCTTATCAATTTAATTGAACTAATAATATTTTTTGCTGTAGAAAGTTCAGCTAATGGAGAATCCCAATCTTACCATTGCACAGTTTTCTGAATTCTTCCCCTCGGTCAAAATTTACTAGTGTGCAAACACTATTCACTTTTGTATCTGTTTATCTATAAAAATGTAATGAAGATTAATTCACTGATAAGGCAAGGCTGTATTGGTTTGCTACAGCACCTGCAATGCATCAGTGCAAGTTGCTTTGGCTTGATATGATCTTCCATGACAGGGTGTACCGGTGGAGCAATTCTTGTACCTCTACTCATGCGCTTCTTTACAAAATTTCTCACCTTGTCCAGAACCTTCAACAATTTTAACATTTTGCTAGCCTAGTTCTTATCCTCTAGTTTCAGGGTGTAGATCAGTTGCAAATAACTTCCGCCATTTGGTTCTACTGGATACGTCTCAAAATAGTGCTATATTTCTAGTAAATTTATTCTCTTCGACTTTTCTTAAAATAATAAAGACCCAACACATGCTTATGTGTAAAAGGGCAAAGGCAAGGAAAATACACATTTTCTACTCTTTATCTGCAGAATTATTTGTACCAAGTTATAATGGAGCATACTTGAGAAGGAAGAACTATTTTATACTGCATCTTGTGAAGAGCTTTTATGATTTGTACTGTCTACATATGTTCAGATGCATGAGATCAAAGATCTTCACTTGGATACTTGGTATCCAAGTTGCTGCAAGGCTATTGGTGCGTGTACAAAGTCCTTTAAGCTTTTGTTTTTATGAATCTGTGTATATTTAAATGCAGATTCGCATGGATACCCCATCTGGCATTAAAGATTCTATTCCAGCTTGGATCAAGTTCTCCGTACAGGCTCCTGGAGAAATTCCATACAATGGAATATATTATGATCCTCCAGAAGAGGTATTACAATTTACTACGCCCTTCATTTTTGTGCCTACACAGCAAGATTTAGAATGGAAAATGGTGAACAGTAGATGATCTGGGACGGTGACTTCCCTGTGTCAAAAAATTTTAAGCAAATTTTCAAACAGAATTTATTTACCTCTTGGCACCTTTATCAGATTTTTGCCTTTATTCACTGGACTTTGATTCGTGTAATAATTCTGGAGGTTCATTATGAAAGGATATATGCTGCTGTTTTTTTTTTTCTTTTTTTTTCTATTGGTCTCTGGTGTTGGTATAATATTATGTTATTATCCTCCTCAATTCCTTTAGGTTAATGCTGTTTTTCTTAATATTTTTTCAGGATAAGTATGTTTTCAAACATCCTCCGCCAGAGAAACCAAAATCACTCAGGATATACGAGTCTCACATTGGAATGAGTAGCACGGTGTGCATCTCTTTTCTCTCCTGTAATGAATAAACTTCTGTGCTTTTACTTATCTGCATTTTCCTTAACTCGACATATTTTTTATTGATCCATTATAACTGAAATTTATTAGTAGCTTTTAACTTAAGAAGAATGTTTGATTTTCAACTTTGATAGCCTTTTTACCACTTTGAAAAAACTTTTGAACTCGAATTCATTTGAGTACATATTTTTACGTCATGGAGCGATATTTGGAGTACTTGAGAACTCAAAGCAAAAACTTGAAGCTTATAAAAGAACTGAGAAGCCAGAAACCAGAAGCAACGACTGTAGCTTCTCTGCGTATTTTCTCAGCAGACAATACAATACAAATGCAACATAAAAATATGTGGGGTGAAACCATATTAAGAATGTGATCCTTACAGCTGCAACTAACTGCTTGTCAACTGCACAATGTCAAGGTGACGTCCTACACAAGCTAGTATGCTACATCTCCCCTCCTCTCTCACTCTCATATGTCTGCATTGACAATTTTAAATCTTTGGTGACTTCTTCATCCATCTAGTTTGGCTACCTTCCGTTGTTAAAGCCATTCTAGAATAGCGTGAAGGTATTGTTTTGTACTTCTATATCCAGTTGATTTTAAATAGAAACTTAGGGATTTTACTATTGCCAAATAATCAATAAATTCAGCAAGTGATTTCTATAACTTTCTTTAAAGATTGCTTCAAGTTGAGAAACTATTGCTACTAACTTGCCCAATTTTGTTGATGATGCCCAACTTATTTGACAATTTTTGGCTTCATTCTATGGTGCTTCATCCTTTTTGCGAGATTTGTCAGTTGTTGGTTGCACGTTAATGTCCCCTTGTTCTTATTTTTGTGACCTTGAATGTAGGAGCCTATTATCAATACATATGCCAATTTTAGAGATGAAGTGCTTCCTCGTATCAAAAATCTTGGTTATAATGCTGTTCAGCTAATGGCAATTCAAGAGCATTCATATTATGCCTGCTTTGGGTAATCCATTTCACCTTAGATATTACACTTAACTATGTTCACTCTCCTTTTAAATGTAGTAGTAAATTCAAACTTGAAATTTCCTCTTTGCCCCTCTTTTAACAAGACTTTATGTGCATTGATTTGTGTCCTCCAGTTATCACGTGACAAATTTCTTTGCGCCAAGCAGCCGTTTTGGAAATCCAGACGATCTTAAGTCCTTGATAGATAGAGCTCATGAATTGGGTCTGGTTGTTCTCATGGATATTGTGCACAGGTAATAATTGAATTTCCGTGACAAAATCAACTTAAGTGCATTTTGTGATGCATTGGAAAATGTTTACTTCTTTCTATTCGTATCGTGTTTTCTCTGGGTTTTAGATAATCGAAATGTAGATAGACAGGCTAATTTGAATTTGTACTTAATGCATGTGAATTTTGATTCCAAATCTTTATTATTACTACGTAGATGATAATGTTAATATCCAATAGTTTTTGGAGAAGCTGCTGCATGAGAATGATGGAATCCTTTTTTTTGTTTTGGCCTCCTCCCTCTCATTTGGCTAAGGAAAGTTATCATTAACATAAAGCAAAAAACTATGTCATCTTCGAGCTATATTATTTTGAGCTTTTTGAGTTAGAATGCATGGATGATTAGGTTTCCTTATTTAGTTAGGAATTGATATGGAATGAAATTGTATAGGATTCCTAGTCCAAATAGGATTAGGGTTGGATCTTGTATCTTGAGTTGGATGAATAATAAAATCAGCTCTACCCGCCTTTCAACTTTGTATCAGAGTAAGTTTGACCAGACTTAAGTTAAACATGAAATCAATTCCGTCCTCTTGCAAGTGGCCTCGTATCACTCATCCGATCAAGTTTTTCTGGTTTCTTTTAGGTTTAAAAATTAAGCTTCTATATTAGGTTTTTCTAATTGAACCCTAAATTTCAAGCCCTAATTCAAGAACTGACAAAAAAAAATATGAAATCTAAGAAACGAAAGTTGAGCTCTAACATTTTCCTGTAATGTCGCGGCCTCTGGCAATCATCTCACGACCTCCGGCAACTACAAAGCTTGTGTTCACAACCTCAACCCTGGGCCTTGGTTAAAGAATTTGATGGTTAGAGTAGTGGCAAATAATCTTCAAATGGGAAAAATGCCAACATGGCATCACTGGCTGGTTTAAATGCAGGTAGATGACTGCCCATACTCCATCATGGCTGAAAGAGAATTTTTTCTGGTTAAGTGGTTCGTTTAGTGAGAGGCAAAAAAGGTTCTTTCTGACATTCTCAAAAGTTACATGATAAATCAAAATTTGAGTACGGCTTGAGGTAGATATAGTTGCTGTTATGAAGTCCAAGGAGATTGAGATGGAGTATAGAATGAATCTTTTTCTCCTTTCGTGATGGGATGGACAGGAGGAGGATATATTGCTGGACACAATCTACTTATCAATGGATGTTAGTGCAAGTTATCGGTGATAAAGATGCCTTTCAACGCATTTCAATTTTTAATATTTTGGGGGTAATTCGGATAAAGGTTGTCATTTTACTTCCTGAGAATCTGAGTTTTGATAATGCTATGTTCAATTGTATGCTATTCAACTGTGCAGTTAACTTGTACTTTTATATTTGGTATTATGTATGATTGTTTGTCTTCCATTATTACCTCACCCCAAATGTTTAATATATTCAGCCATGCGTCAAATAATACTTTGGATGGGTTGAACATGTTTGATGGCACCGATAGCTGTTACTTTCACTCTGGTTCTCAGGGTTATCACTGGATGTGGGACTCTCGACTTTTTAATTATGGACACTGGGAGGTATGTACAATTTTGAAAACTAGAATGGAGCTGAATATATTATTCACTATTTTACCTTCTTCTGAATATTGTCGAATATAGCAACTAATATGATTTTCTATTGTAGGTATTGAGGTTTCTTCTCTCAAACGCAAGATGGTGGTTGGATGAGTACAAGTTTGATGGTTTCAGATTTGATGGTGTGACGTCAATGATGTATACTCACCATGGTTTGCAGGTATTTCCATATTGGTTGGTGAGACTTAGATTGTACTCTTTGTTGAACAAATAGTTGATAAATGAGTTGCATTCAATGATCTTACTCATAATGTTTTCAATCTAAATGCAAACGGCTATAATTTCCACGAAATATGCGAAGCTCCTTGTGTTGTTCCGCAAATCTGTTTTTACAGTTTGAATATAATTGTCATGTCAAAAGGGAAATGATGGAAGAATGGGCTATCCTCAAGTAATACTTTTGAAAATGTTATTTTGATTGCTGAGAAAATAAGGATTCTCTGCTGCTTGGAGTATAACGGGTAAATTTGCTTTAGTGTATGTTAGTAAAGTTTTTTGTAGATTATAAGTTGTGGATAAAAGTTGTGGAATGTGTGAATAAAAATGATGTTTGACCAGCTTATAAGCTAAAAAAAGCTTTATCAAACATACACGTGTTTTCACCTCATTTCTATTTTCATTGTCCCATCTTATCCATTAAAAGTACCATTTACGCGTTATTGAACTTTTTTCAATATGAAAAGTTCATTTCTAATAACATTAAATATTGGAAAGTGTTCTCCAAAAAATTGTATTAAAGGATGTTTGTTGGATAAATTCCTCTTATGCATGTATACTCGATTAGTTGTCAGTTATAAATGATTCGCTCTATTGTACAGTTTCAAGTTTGTTGACATTTAATTGTTAGAAAGCTGTAAGTGAGCTTTGTGCAGATTGAACATGTCATACAGGAAACTCTTCAAGTATGACTCCAATAAATAAAGTATATTGAGGCCATAAAAGATATGGTTTTCTACAAATAAATCATCAATTGATTTGAGCATTTTTGGTTTTGATATAATGACAATACCATTTAAGATATTTGTGATGCTGGTCGTGTCCTGTTTCTCTCTGATCTCCTACATATATCCTCTCACAAATATTTTTATTGCTAATAGGTTGCATTTACTGGAAACTACAGTGAGTATTTTAGTTTTTCCACGGATGTTGATGCTGTAGTTTATTTGATGCTGGTCAATGACCTCATTCATGGGCTCTTCCCTGAAGCTATAACTGTTGGTGAAGATGTAAGTCTATCTATTTCATTTGGAAGCCATGAATATCGTTTGATTTTTTTATTCATTTATTTATTTTTAATTGGTGAGGGAGAAATAATAGGAGGAATTGACATTTTCACTTTTCTTTTGTTGGATTTCACAGTGAAGGAGAAAAGAAAATTGAAGGGCACAAAATATTTTTCGTGTCTCCACGAATTTTTTCTCCTTTAAATGTTTACGATTGTATGTTAATTTTTTTTAGATATATGTATCTGCACGAGTTTGTACAAGCCCCTTTCCCCCCATTCCACTTGATTTTAATTCCCTCCATTTACTTTTTCTTCCCTTCTAGCTAGTAAACCATCCTGTGTTTTGATTTTTGACTTTTTGTTGATACACATATTTATGTAAGTTTTGAACACTCAAATTGTCTGGCACACTTTATTTATCAGATATTTACACTAAACAGAATTAGAGTAGGGCTGGTATGAAGAAATTTGCCTGGGCAGATGATCATAACACAGATAGTCAAATCATGGCTATGTAAAGAAAATATTGAAAATGAAATATATAGCCACCGATGTCAATAAAGAAAGGCCAATAAGTTCGAAACAAGAGAAGAAAAAGTTGATCACTTATGTAAGTAGGATTCCTCAATTAAATCTCCTTTCAGGACCTGGTTCTACTTTATTACTTTTGTGAAATGCATCCACAGAGTTAATCATCAAGCTATTTCTCTCCATGACCCACACCGATAGCTGCTTTTTTAACTCTAGAAGATAGCTAGTTTTCCATTCCATATTCTGTTCAAGATCTAATTTTTAAACATGCATATAACATCAAGTTGATGTACCACATCATCTATTTTAGGTAGTATGCCTCTTACAACGACAACAACAAACTAAGCCTTGTTTTTAAGTAATTTTGGGGTTGTCTGCATAACTCCTTTCTTATCAGTTCATTCAATCCATTGTCACACCTATCAAAAGTTCCAATAAATTCAAATCCTTCACAACTACATCATGCCGTGTTAATATTAGTCCACCTCTCCCTCTTCTAACATGTTATATCGGGATCTCATATCTTTTCTGAAATGAAATTTCTTTCAATTCTATGCAAGACTTGCCCGGACCACTTAAGTCATCGTTTCCTTAATTTATCCTCGTTGGTTATACGTTCATCGGTCGGCATATAGTCTGCATTTTTGTTGTATTTAATATTATTTATAGTATGGAAATACATCCATCTTAAAAACATCATTTATTTTATACTCTCTTAATGCAGAGTTTATCCTTAAACGGCCCAACACTTGATTACTATAAACTGCAGCAATAATTCGACACAAAAATCTTAGCTTTTTGAGATATAATAGTCATTGCCCAGTTAGAAAGCAAAAGGGTAATGTTGGTCACTTACAATTAGAACGGCCTGTTTTCAGCAGTGCTTCACTAGCATCTTCATTAGTGTAAATGTGATAGTAACTTTACTGATCTATTCTTTAGCAAATTTCTTTTGCAGGTAAGTGGCATGCCAACTTTCTGTATTCCTGTTCAAGATGGTGGTGTTGGATTTGACTATCGCCTTCATATGGCAATTGCTGATAAATGGATTGAGATACTCAAGTATGTTATCCTCAAAGCTCGATACATCTATTCTGGAAATTACCTATTCTACGAAATATTGTTTTGTGAACAGAAAAGTAGGTTTTGACTAACAATTGCACAAAAAAGGGTGGGATAGATTTGGGAAATGCAAGTTTCTGCATGTTCCTTCCCACCCCCAACCCCCCTTCTTTTGAGGAGGTGTGGAGGTGAAGAGGGTTGTGTTTAGTAAAAATTTAAACAAATTCCTGTTTCTAATCTTAGCAAGAATATTTTCACTGGTGTCAAATTACAAGGAACAAAGGAATCTGAACTCATGCACTGCGTTGTTTTCAACTAAGAAGCGCCCTAGGGTTTTCTTGTATTAAGCCACTTGATATAAAAGCTTGAACTATTATTTAGAATCACGTGTATATCATTTCAATATTGTTTTCAACATGCCCCTCGCGTATAAGACGATATTTATTTTTATTTGTTAAAGCATAACACGTGCAAAATTCATAAATGAACATTGACAAGGGAAGAGTTTCCATTGCCTTTTTGGTTCTTTCTAGACTTCTAATTGAATATGTAAGCTAGTTCAAAACAGCTGAATGTTGTTATACTATTGTTCATTAAAATACCGATCTCTGAATCATGGAATGATTATTTTCCTCATTTTGATTGAAACAGAAGGTCTTGGAAAAATATATATTTTGATGTAGAGTTTTGTGGGATTAAGCTGATCTCAGATTAGAATAATGTGATACTATGTGCACTGATGTAACATAGATGCATAAAATCTCATCGTGTACAGCGATGATCAGGTGGTTTTTATTGCACCATCTGATATGTGGAGGTAATTAATAGTTTCAGCTAAGTTCAAGCATTTGAATAATTTTTACACCATTGTGCATTAAAATACGTATTCTGAATCCTGGAATCAATATTTTTGTCATTTTGACATAAATTGGAGATGTAGGGAAAATTAATTTTTGTAGTAAGTTTGTGAGCTAAAGCTTGCATCATCTGTATGTGGAGCTAATTTATACTATAAATCTACATCAACCGCACGGGATTTTTTTTCCTTTTTGTTCTATTTTGGAAAATTGCACAGGGTATTTTACTGATACGTAATTTGCTATTTATGAAGTCGTTGATAAGCTCTCTGAAACTTCAAGAATGTGAATTTTATTTTATGTTTTACATAAAGTAATTTGGAATTCTGTTCATGTTGATGCAGGAAGAGGGATGAAGATTGGAAAATGGGAGATATAGTGCACACACTTACTAATAGAAGGTGGTCAGAAAAGTGTGTTGCTTATGCAGAAAGTCATGATCAAGCACTAGTCGGCGATAAAACTATTGCATTCTGGCTAATGGATAAGGTTTTAGATTCTTTTAGTTTGTTATCAATCAACACCTTAAGGTCTTCTAAGATGAATAAACATTTATCTAGTTGAAATTTAACCAGCATAATCCAATGAAAAATTGACTGCGTTACTTGGAAGCCAAAAAGTTTCTTTTGTTAGTCATGTATGAATGCATTTTATTGGACAAAGAAATTCATGAACCAAGGGATGCCCAATTGAATTGTTATGAATATATTGAGTGGTACAATATGTATTGTCACTCTCAAAGCAGATAGAGAGAGTGCTAAAAGTTCACAGATAAACTTACTCGTTGACCATCGGAGAGACATTGTACTAAAGTTCACAGATGAACTTATCAATCTTACAAATTTGTCTCTTAAAGTGGATCATTGTCTAGAGAAACCAGATGCCAAATTTAGTTCTTGGTTTCATCTCATCTTCTGTCATACAATTTAAAACCAATCTAAAGTTAGTATATTATTGGAACCAATAATTTGGAAACTGTGAGTTGTCGACTAATTATTTTACACTGAGCACTTATATTTATGTAGTAAATGACAACTTATTCAAATGCACATGCATTCTTGGTTATAGAAAATAAATACTCGTATTTCTCAAAGCATTTCGGGTATTTCTCTGTTAAAGAACCAGTTTTAGTTTGTTTCTGAGTTTGAAATGTAATAAATTTCTTTTTTTAAGAATTTTGAGTTAGAATGATATAAGTTAGGAATTAGTCATTGGACTTTGTGTCTACGTCAAGGGTTTTGTGGCAGGTTAATCCTTCTTCTCCAAAAAGCGTTAAGACTTCTCTTTCAATCTTCATGTGTACTATCTTTTCTATTTTTGTTGAACGAAGTTGATGAGACTATATATTTCCCACTGCATTATCGTGGTGGAGGAAGTCATTTAATTTGATTAATGATATATTTGTTAATTTTATGCTAACTCAGTGATATAATTTTATTCTACATTTCAGGATATGTATGATTTCATGGCTGTAGATAGACCATCTACTCCCTTGATAGATCGTGGAATAGCATTACACAAAATGATAAGGCTTATCACAATGGGATTAGGAGGAGAAGGGTACCTAAATTTCATGGGAAATGAATTTGGACATCCTGGTAGGAATGCGTTGTTTTATACTGCTACTTGATCTGATTTATGATGTTTTTCTATTCGCCGTTATTCAGTAATTCACTTTTGGCTTTAAACCAACGTACCTTTTTAAAATCAGAGTGGATAGATTTTCCTAGAGCTGATCAACGTCTTCCTGATGGAAAATTTGTTCCTGGAAACAATAACAGTTTTGACAAGTGCAGGCGTAGATTTGATCTGGTAAGCTTTTTCTCTATCTTTTTCCAATTAATCTTTTCCAGTAATAGAATTCCTTATGCATGACGTTATTCTTTTATTATGTATGCCTGTTGATGTACACTTCACTCTAGTCCTAAACTCATTCACAGTTATTCGGATGCCTAGACCCCTTTATTTGCAAAGATTTCATGAAAAAGAAAAAGAAGTATATAAAATCATATTACTAAAAGGAAAAATAGTAATTTTTAACTAGACTAGGATATAAGCTAGAAGGAAATGTTTCCATGATTCCTATTCTAACATTTCTATTCCAACTATATTAATACAAGTTAAATGAGAATAAAGAAACAAAGATATATACATGTGTTAGGCATGTTGATTTATTGTTCTTTTGTCGTAAACTATCGCTAACAAGATTTCTATGTATTTTTTCCTCATAGACCTTTGAAATCATTTGGAATGAATTCTAAGTTAATTGGTACATTTGTCTCTAAAATGACACTGCTCATATCCAGGGTGATACAGAGTACTTAAGATATCGTGGAATGCAAGAATTTGATCGAGCGATGCATCATCTTGAAGAAAAATATGGTGTATGTATTCCTGTGCTAATCTCCTGCCCTACTTAATCCGAGTAAAACTATATAATGCATGAAAACATTGATGTTAATGATTTGTGTAAGTTCTCATGCTGTCATAGAATTCAATAGTAAATGCTATGGCTGTCCCTGCAACTTTTAACCGTCTTTATACATTGAGGGAATCCCGTGACACATGTAATCTTATTTGTTCTTACTATCAAGGCAGTTTTGTGGTCTTGAGTCTATTGTGATATACGCTGTCCCTGCAACTTTTAACCGTCTTTATACATTGAGGGAATCCCCGTGACATGTGTAATCTTATTTGTTCTTACTATCAAGGCAATTTTTGTGGTCTTAATTTGAGTCTATTGTGATATACATGTGGTCCCATTATATTTGAGAACATATTTAGAACAATAGATATTACTCATGGCTACAGAGTTGGAAAGTCGGTCGGTTGATTACATGACCAACTTTGAGGTGGTTTCATTATTTTTCTTTGACTCTTTGTGGTTTTATATTATGGACAAATTTATGCCAGCATTCTCTACAAATTGGATGATAAAGTGGTTATCTTTTTGTATTTTTATTGATGACAATATGAATAAATAAATGTGTCTCCAGCAAGCTAAGTTCTTAGATAAGATGGTTAAACATAAGATCAGAGCACTCAGGTAGGCAAAGTTCGTCGGTTCAAGTTTAGACGCATCCCATTTATGAAAATTGTGAATGTGACATGCCTTTAATGAAAAAATGAGTCTGGTATGCAGGTGAGGAGCGAGTTCAAGACAATTCAAATAAATAAATGTCCCCTCTCTAGCAAATTAAACTTTTAAATGATGTGGTTCAACAATTTTATTCTTAAAATAGGAAATAGTGGAACACCATTTGTCATCATTTTCAAAGTTGAGGAAATTGATTTTGAGCTATGGATTTAGAGTTCCTAATCCTGTGTGATGAGGATGATCTAAAAACCAAATTTATGCGAGTTTTTTACTCTTTTCTTGTTAGATAGGTACAGCAGTACAGTAAATGTAGATAACTTTAGAAGAAGGTTGCTGGAAAGGTCTGGAGAAGAATGAAAATTATGGTGCATATGGTGTTACTTCACAAAATAGTAGTTATGAGAATTGGGAAAGACCTGATTAATTTACTGTCAAAGCTGTTATCATTAACCTGCTAACTAAGCTGAATGTTTTACACAATTTACTTCTTAGAGCTCTCTCGATCTTGTCCCAATTATAATCACTTATCGTTCAAGTTTCAAGCATGCCGTTACTGATTTTCTTTAATCTTCATATCTATGCATATAAATAATAATGTTGTAACACGTTTCTGCAGTTTATGACTTCGGAGCATCAGTATATATCACGTAAGGATGAAGGAGATAGGATAATTGTGTTTGAAAGGGGAAACTTGGTTTTTGTCTTCAATCTTCATTGGACTAACAGTTATTCTGACTATCGGGTAGGCTGCCTAAAGCCAGGAAAATATAAGGTACCATGAAACGTTTGTCTTTGATGTTGATAGTTTCTCTCTCTCAAATTATAACTTTCTTTATTGAGAAAAGGGGAACAGTAATGAGTTTATCGAGACAATCTATTTGAATATTATTGTGTTTCATGTGATTATGAAATGTAGATCATTTGAATAACTGGAATCTATTTAGTCGTCCCGTTTTGCTATGTAACATTTGGGAAGATAACTGCATTAATGGTTCTCTCAAAAGATATTAGGAGAATTTAATATTCAATATGTAACTCGTTGTTCTAAAAACTTGTGAAGAGGCACCCGGTGTTTGTAATCTGCATTCAATTTAGTCTTACCTGGTCCCCACCCCACCCCACCTCACCACCAGCTTCCATTGGAACCAGATTGCAAGTACTGCAACATCCTATATGATTGGGTGCCTGGTTTTACTAGAATGTTTATTTGATATTCAGCAACTGCATCTCAATGTCATAATTATGGCAATATGAGGTTTGGCGCTTCCACATAATGCTTGATGATACAATCACCTAATGTTTTGGTCTGCTAAATGTTTATTTTGTTTTCCATGTTTTGAAAGTGGAACTCTTAATTATATCATGTTACCTTTTCAGGTAGTGTTGGAATCAGATGATCCATTGTTTGGTGGCTTCAGTAGAATTAGTCATGATGCAGAGTATTTTACCTCTGTAAGTGCATTTACTTGAGTTTCATATGATATACGCTTAGAAAATCCATCCCATCCACCCAAAGAAGAAAATGCTAATCTTTTTTTAAACTTATCTGCACAGGATGGGTGGTACGATAGGCGGCCTCATTCTTTTATGATATATGCACCTTGTAGAACAGCAGTGGTTTATGCTTTAGTTGAAGATTCAGCAGTTCTTGTTGAAGAATGATCATGTGGTGTATGTAATGACCAATACAATTTCGACCAGAAATTGTACAAACTATGGTGATTCTGTACATAACTGAGCTGTTTTAGTGCAATGTGGCACTCGTGGAGGTGCACTGGTATGGTATGGAGTTGGGTGGAAGACTGGGCAGGAATGTAAAGTACAAAATAATGTTTTTAGGCATTTGTAGAACTTGGGAATGGCGTTGGGTATGTGTATATACAGAAGAAAAGACTGTAATTTTGCTGGAGAATCATCTGATAAACTATTACAATGAACTTCAGCAAAATCCCATGTCACGATGTCCTTTCATTTCAATACCAATATCTTTGGAAGATTCCGGGAGGCAATGATTTTGACCAAAGGAAATACCGAATATAATCATCGAAATTACCTGCCCCCTGATTGGCAACCAATGAGTGTGTTAAAATTTCGAAGATTCGCAGTTAATAAGTTGAAGCATGTAAGAATCAGTATGCTTTTCCTTTTGCAGTTTGCGCTCATTGTTTACTTTCCTTCACTATGAATATCAATACAGTTTTCTCTAACCACTCTGTTCTAGACCAAGTGATTCAACGTGGTATCAAATCCAACAAATGTTTCAAGTCTTGCACCCACTCATTTACGAGTCCTTTTGAGGAAAATAAAAACAAAAATGTCAAAATATATGAGCAGAGACGTGTAATTATTAAAAATAATATAAATTGAGAGTCAAAAACGTGTTTCCAAAATTGCAACCTTTTGAAGTGGTGTCCATGTGGCCTTGTCTTATTAGTTGGTTTGCTAATACTTGAATTGTGCTTTCTCTCTTATAATATGGACCGTTGATCAAGATTCAAAGGCTGACAATGATTTGGGCCTTATTTTACCGGTTGGAAAGACACTTGGCATTCATTCCATTGTTTTCATTATTTCCTCTATTTTGGCTCGAGAGAAAAAAGAGGATCTCATTCAAGGGTTTTCTTCTCTGCGTGATTTATCTTCCATAGATTAAGAGCTATTATTGTATAAGTTTGAGGCTCTTTCTTCGCATATTGTAACAGTGTTTTTGAGCCCTTTATTGGCTATTTTCGATCAATCGCTATTAGAGATTTATGCGATAGGTTGTGGTGTTTTTCTTTTCTTGGTGAAGCTCTAAGAGGTCTTCTGTTCGATCGATGATTAGAGCATGATATGGTCTGATATTTGGTTCCACTTGTAAAACTCTCTCTGGAAGGCTTTTCTTGGTGCATTAGTGAATTGAGCTGATAGCTGAGCCCCCCAGATTAGGCATAGCCGAACTGGGTGAACAATTGTTGTGTCGTTTCTTGGATTTTTCATTTCTGCACTTTATGCTTTCTTGACTATCAAATTCAGTTTGTGGCATTCTTGGGTGATTTGAGCCCAGCAAATTGGTATCAGAGCCTCGTAAAGTCGTGGGTAAAGTTGTTTCAAATTAATTGTTCACTTTCTTGTCAATACTGATGAGTGTATTTAGTGTGCAGGTCACTGGAACCCTAAATTGAGCTGAGATATTGGGATACTCGAAGGGAATACACTGTTCTTGATATTGGAACTGGAATCTTTTAATAATGTTAAACATAGTATTTCGGTGAGATCATTCCAACTCAATTTTTTCAGTAATTGGTTTATTATTGCATTAAAAATTTGTAAATCTGTTATTACTACAATCTAGTTCTCTGATAAGTTGATTCGCATACTTATGTACTATCTTGAAATGCTGTCTATACTGTCGATTGCATGCTGAATCATTAACTGTCTGCAATAGGAGCACGTATAGGGTTTGTCTTCACCGTTAATCAATCTGAGTGTTTGGTACCTATTGTTTATTTATTGGTTTTTGTTCTTACTTGAGTTTCTGCATATTTTAATAGTGTTGTTGTTTCATTTGGTGTCTTGCCTGCTTGTCAAAAATTGCAGAAAAATTCTTTCAAAACTTTTTCTGCAATTTAAGTGATATTCAGATTGAAAATCACTTATGTCCACGAGTAATAACCGCTCCTTTACAGAATCTATGATGGGTTCTATGGTCGAATTATCACAATTCGATGGAATGGGGAATTACTCAATTTGGAAGCAGAAAATGAAGGTCATGTTGGTCCAACAAAGAGTTGCTAAAGCCCTTAATGATCCTGAAACTTTTTCTGATGAATTGAAAGCTAAGCCTGACGAAATTCTAGATATGAATGAAATAGCATACAGTTCTTTTATTTTGCACCTATCTGATGACATTGTAAGACAAGTTGAAGAACATACTACTCCTGGGGATTTGTGGACTGCTTTAGATGCTTTGTTTTTGACAAAGACGTTGCCTAATAAAATCTACCTCTTAGAGAAACTGTTTAGCTTTAAGATGGATAGTGGAAAGAACTTAGAAGCTAATTTGAGCGACTTCAATATCCTAGTTAAGAGCCTAGCTCATAATGGAAAGAAATTTGATGACGAAGACCTTGCCGTGATTCCTTACCTGTTTCATTTAAGGACAAAGAATGCAATCAAATACTCAAGAGATGCTCTAACACAAACAATTGTCACTAATACTCTAAGATCTCGGGAATTAGAGATCAAGAAAGAATCTTAAACAAGTACGAGATAGGAGAGCATGTTTGTGAGAGGGTGAACGGAAAAGAAAGAACATAATTTCAACAATAGAAGATTCAAATCCAAATCTAAGACCAGATCCAAATTAAGAGATAAAAACAATAAAAAGTGTTACCATTGTGGAAAATTAGGTCACTTTAAGAGAGATTGCTTTGAATGGAAGAAGAAACATAAGGAACACAATAATGGTGAATTGAACAATTCTGCTGTAGGTTCTGAATTAGATTGCCTACTGGTTATAACTATGTCGAATGAAGCAGTTGATAATGACTGGATCTTAGATTCAGGGTGTACATTCTATATGTGTCCTAATAGGTCATGGTTTAATAATTACAAAGAAGTTGAACCCAGAAAAGTATACATGGGTGATAACAACTCTCAAAGTGTTCTTGGTATCGGTGACCTTTCCATTAGAATGTATGATGGTATTGTCAGACAATTAAAGAATGTAAGATATGTCCCGAATCTTAAAAAAAAATCTCATCTCATTGGGAATTCTTAAGGATGAGGGACATACTTTCAAGTCTGATAAGAAAGTGATGAAGGGATCTACTCCTCAAGAAACAAAATCTTAAACCATAATTGAAAACAAATCTGAATTATGGAACAACAGAATGGGACATATAGGAAATAAGGGTTTGAAGTATCTAAGTAATCAAAATCTACTTGGGAAAGATATGATTGAACCTCTTGAATTTTGTGAAACATGTGTGTTAGGAAAATCTCAAAGGGTGAGCTTTGAGACTGTGTTACATACCATATCTAGGCCCCTAGATTATGTTCACTCAGATTTATGGGGACCTGAAAGTCACCCCACCTTTGGAGGCAATAAGTACTTCCTTTGTATAGTTGATGACTACTCAAGAAAGGTATGGACTTATCCATTGAAAAATAAATCTGAGACTTTTCAAAAATTCAGAACTTGGTTAAAGGTGGTGGAAAATCAACTGGATAAGAAATTAAAGACATTAAGAACTGATAATGGTTTGGAGTTCTGTAATACTGAGTTTGATAATTTATGTAAACAAAAGGGGATTATGAGACACAGAACTGTTAAACACATACCTCAACAAAATGGGGTCGCTAAAAGAATGAATAGAACACTTATGAATAAAGTTAGGTGTATGCTGATCAGTTCTGGATTAGCTAAAGGTTTTTGGGCTGAGGCTGTGACTACAGCTGCTTACTTGATAAATAGATCTCCATGTAGTTCTGTCGAGTTTAAGACTCCACAGGAACTTTGGACTGGGAAGCCCCCAAACCTTTCTCACATTAGGGTGTATGGATGTGCAGCATATGCACATCATATTAAAGAAAAGTTAGACCCTAGAACAACAAAATGTGTTATGCTTGGGTACCCTGAAGGGGTGAAAGGGTATCGGTTGTGGGTGTTAGGTGTTTCAGGCATTAAGATCATTAATAGTAGAAGTGTGGTATTTAATGAGTCTGAAATGCCATGTTTGAAAAATAAAATTGATAATCATAAAGAGCAAATCAAGGAGAGTACTTCACAGTTTGAGGTGAAGCTAGCTAGACTCAGTCAAACTTAACCTGAAAATGATGAAGCTGATGTTGAACAATCTGATGAAAACATTGTTAACGCAGATGGAGGTGTAGTAAAAGTACCTCAAGTTGAGGTTGAGACT
>CAIGRB010011306.1:8956-47688 GCA_903798255.1 Fraxinus quadrangulata
ATCAACTGATTTAACTGATTCTCCAACTTCTTCTGCTGCTGTTTGTTTTCCTGCTGTTCTTCTTCCCTGCTGTTCTTCTTCTGGTGCTGTATTGTAATACTTATTCTTTCAAAACTTTATTCTTTCACGTACTTATTTTCAATTACATACTCACGAAATAATATTTTACACGTAATCTAAATTTTTTTCTACTTTTTAACGACACGCTCTTCAAAAATTTACTATTCAAAACAATATTTTTCCAAAAATTAAAACGGCCACCAAACAGGGGCTTATTGTGAATGGAGGAATGGCATTATAGAGGAGAGATGGATTGAGTGTTCTGCTCAATATTTGCGTTGTTTAAAATGTCTCACACACTTTATTGTTGAAATTTTGAACAAACTATACCCTAATTGAGTGCAGACCACGCTGGTTTTGAACTGGGCATCTTCTGATCCATGTCAACTTTGGTCCAGTTTAGCCTTTTGATGTGGCGTGGACTTGTATATAGCTGCCCTTATCTATTTTCGGATGCGACTTATCTTGACACGAAGTTAAGTGCCACGTAAGTGGATTTTTATGGCTCTATCTATTGTATTGTAGCTCTACAAAGACAAAGTGAATTTAGTCGTTTTAGAAAATATGGGCTATGTGTCACCATTTGGTGGCTCAACCTGCAAGACTTTAATGTAAATGTGGGAGTGATTTGAACTTAAATTAAAATCTATAACTTTCCTCAACATCCATTAACTTCCCACGACTTATCTTGCACAAAATGAGAGAAAAGATGGCAAAATAAGTGTTCAAATTCATACGAAAAAATATACCAAAATTAGATAGGGCATTGAACCATGGTTTTTACTAGAAGAGATTAGCACTTAGATTGTGAATAATGATCTCTTCATTGTGATCGAAATTAGGACAATAAGAGTGCAACTAAATGCAAATTTTGGGATGTAGAACAGCTAGGTGATTCAACTATCTTAGAAATCAATTTTTTCAAGTAAGATTCTCGAATCAAAATTATGTACAAGCATGCTGCAATATTTTTCAAGACCTTGTATGTATTTACTTTAGGGAGCTTGAGATCTTGCACGATTTTAACTTGATTGCCTTTTGGTTTTGGCTTGTGTTTTTTTTAGTTTTTAAATTTTCAATCATGTTATAAGTACAAAAAAATTTTAACTACAACACTTAGCATGGAATCATTGGAAGATTGGGAAAAAAAAAACAGATGAATCAGATTTCACGGCATAAGCATATGTATGAATTCGATAAGGAATTCCCAGTACTCGAGGCTTTTTCCTTAAAATTTTAACTTGAATGATGATTTGTCTGGTCACGCTGGGCAGTAACTTTGGAAGTGTGGTGTTAAATCGTCACCTTTTTCATGCAAGATGCAATGCACTCAATAGAGAACCAGATTCTTGCGGCAACGAACGCTTTTGAGCAAAAGGCCTGTACGGCTTGAATCTGCAGCAGTTTGTTCATTATTCTGATAATTTGTTGTACCTATTGAACTTTTGTCAACTTCACGATCCGAGATAACATTATTTAGATGTTCTCACTTTATTATTGGCTGCTATGATAGAGCAAACCCATGTGGAAATGCATGTTTGGCTTAGCTTATTTACTTATTTTTAACTGACTTCTCATTCATAAATATAATTGGATTTATTACATTTTTCGTAATTGTAAGTAACTCAATGACTTCGACCATGAGAGGACATTGGTGAAGTTCTCCCTCTATGTGTCACGTAAATATACAACTTCTATGATAAATCTAAAGTAATACTACTAAATTAACAGTGAAGATCTTATTCTCCCATACATTAGAGTGAGATGACTCGAAATATATAGAGGGAAAAGGCTAGTCATGTACTGCTCGTCATCATTTACAAAAAAAAAAAAAAAAATTGCCCGCCTTTTTCACCTCCTTTTACCTTTCTCCACTTTTAAGTAAAAAAAAGTTTTGTAGAAATGGTTGTCAAATAGGGGACTAAATAAAATTTCTCTCTATATTTAGACCTTCATATTCCATAATTAAAAAATTGAAAAAAAAAAGTTTATTTTCAAGAAATTTACGATTAGTTAAACACAAATCAATATTTTATTATTCTATTATCTTCATTGCTAATTAACAATGACAAAAATGCTTTGTTCTTACCTCCATTCGCCAGGGAATGGAGATGGGTAACATAGTTCATGTCCCAAACCCACCATGACTCTTATATTTTTATCTTTTAATTAGTTATTAAATTTTAGAATTTAAAGCATATTTTCAAAACAAGAAATAAAAATGTAAGTAAATTGAACGATAAATGGAGATATTTTAATTATGTCTGCCTTCCGAAAATTCTCGATGGAACTAGGACAAGAATGACTATCTCGGCCCTTCCTATTACCATTCTGATAGCTCCTACTGATATCTGAAGAATTCATTTAAATTTAATTAATATAAAATCTGAAAGAAAATTTATTGAACAAGTTGACGTGTAAAAATTAATAAGCTTGAGAGAGTACAGCAGAGGAACGGGGAGCAACGGTAACATCTCGTTTGGCAGTTCCCCGAAGGGCAATTTTGGAATACGAAAATGTTAAAGGAAACCTTAATAAAAGCAGCACACAGAGACAGTAAAGGAACAAACGAAGTGTTCTCTAAGTGGGAAGTGGACGCAATAGATTTCCCTCTCTTAAATTTTCCACCACCTTATATATATATATATATATTCAATCACATTGGCTTCATCTTTATCCCTCTCTCTCTCATCAATCACTTTTTTTTGCTTTTTTCTCTATTCAATTCTTTTACAGCTTTTCACTTTTCTTTCTTGACAAACCAAGACTGGTTTTTTCGATCTTACCGTCGAGTCATTTGGCGAAAACCCACTTGGATGTTGAGTGAAAATTTTGGGTGGTAAAACTTTTGAAATGGCTGATCCAAAACCTGAGGAAATAAGTCATCCTCCAATGGACCAACTTCAAGGCTTAGAGTATTGTATTGATTCTAATCCTTCTTGGGGTATGTTTATTTTCTGTTTAATAGTGTATAATTTTTTTTCTTTTTGGGTTTATGAGTCTTCAAATGGGATTTGCTGAGTTTTTTGCTGTGAAAACAGTGGAGGCAATAGCACTGGGATTTCAACACTATGTTTTGGCACTAGGGACAGCTGTGATGATTCCTTCCTTTCTTGTTCCTTTGATGGGTGGAACTGATGTGAGCTAATTATATTTTCTTGTACTTATGTAATTTGATTCTAAAAGATTGTTGATTAAGAAAAAAAAAAAAAGACTTGTTTAGTTATTCTTAATTATTATTTAAAGTCATGTACATTCTTAAAATCTGCATCTTTGATCAATAGATTCACTCAAGCAGAGTAAATTTCAATGTTAAGAAGCTAATGGTGTTGATTAATTCCTACATTCTTGTTTTTTTGGGGATTGTATTATGGTTGTAATCAGGGTGATAAAGTGAGGGTAGTGCAGACTCTGCTGTTTGTTGAAGGAATAAACACACTGTTACAGACGCTATTTGGAACAAGATTGCCAATAGTTATTGGAGGTTCATGGGCATTCATGGTGCCTATAATTTCAATAATTCACGATTCATCCTTGGAAAGAATCCTCGACCCTCATGTCGTAAGCCCTGCATTATCGTGTACATTCTTAGTTCAATCTTTTTGAGGTAGAAACAGTTGACGTCATACAAGTTTAGAATGATTCTCTTGCTATTTTAATGAACTCTTGACATTCATTGACTAGTAAGTTGGAATGGTATATTTTCCATTTGTGCATTCTACAACATTAAATTGACAATGTAAATGAAATTTTTATAGTACTCTAATTATGGCATTCTTTGAGCTTTTTTCACCAATTTCCCCGATTATTGTTACATGGTTTCCCAAATTAGAATCCATGGGTAAATAGTATTAGACCATAATCACAGCACAATGGACAATATTTAACTTCTTTTTCTTCCTTAATATCGTCTAGCGTTGTGTAATCCACCAATACAAAAGATGGCAAATATGTTTATTATTATCCCCCAAAAAGCGACAGACGAAATGAGCACCCTGATTACATATCCTTTTTCCTAATAGCTGCAGTTAAGAGGATACTTGTTAAGGTGGAAATCACTTTAAGAAGGGTAAAAATCATTCTTGGTTTATGTTGAGAATATAGCAACATATCCCACAAGAGCTTAGAAAATATAAATATAAAATTATAATTAACGGTTATGTTTCTTCACACTTGTTTATCTAATGCTAGAAACACTGATGATGTATTGTTTCCAACTTTTAGAGATTTGTTAGTACGATACGTGCAATACAGGGTGCACTCATAGTAGCATCAAGTGTGCAGATTATTATGGGATACAGTCAGCTGTGGGCTATTTGTTCCAGGTTCATGTTTTATTTTTGTTTTTTAATATCATAGAAAAGTAACATTATGGCCCTTGAGAATCGTATAAAAAGTTTCTCGTATTTTTAGGTTTTTCAGTCCACTCGGAATGGCTCCAGTAATTGCACTAGTGGGTTTTGGTCTACTTGATAGAGGATTCCCTGTGGTAAATGCTGAACACAATTGCTTTTAATTGATTTATATGCCTTTTTTTAAGCGTTAACTGCCTCCCTTAATTGCATATTGTTATCTGTATGCACTTTGATCAGGTTGGGCGATGTGTGGAGATTGGTATTCCAATGCTCATCTTATTTGTTGCCTTCTCTCAGGTTCCATGATCTTTGTGTAATCTTTGTATCTTTAAAATTTTGTTTTTAGGCATAAATGGAATCTACAATTTGCTTTAGTTAACGAGTTCATGCGTTGCCAATACTCAGTGCACTTGGATAATTGTTAAGAACAGAAAAAAAATGTATTCTCTTTTCCTCTAGAATCTCATATTCAGACTTCCATAAGGAAACCATACAAATTTAAAAGTAAAAATATTTATCTAATATCTTATTTTGTTGCACAGTACCTGAAGCACTTCCAATTGAAACAACTACCCGTATTGGAGAGATTTGCTTTTCTCATCTCAGTTACAGTTATCTGGGCTTATGCGCACCTCCTTACAGCCAGTGGCGCATACAAGCATCATCCAGAATTAACTCAAAAGAATTGTCGGACTGATAGAGCAAACCTCATCTCGACTGCACCATGGTTGGTTCAATTTCACTTTCTGTGTTGTGAATCAGTAGGTTTGCATGCATATGCTCTCCAAAAGCAAATTGTGTATCCAACAAAATTAAAAACATTCTCGCACAATCTTGATCACCTTGAAATACCATTTCTAATAGGATCAAAATCCCATACCCTCTTGAGTGGGGTGCACCTACCTTCGATGCCGGACATGCATTCGGAATGATGGCTGCTGTACTAGTCTCCATGATTGAGGTAAAACCTAAAGCATTTTTGGAAGTTTCAGACTTACCAAATGTCTCAGCACTTTCAACTGAATTTTTATTTTTTATTTTTTATTTTTTTTTTTTTTGCTGAAGTCAACTGGAGCATATAAGGCAGCATCTCGATTAGCAAGTGCTACTCCTCCTCCTGCTCACGTGCTTAGCCGTGGAATTGGCTGGCAGGTCTGTAAAAGAAAAAAAGAAAAAAAATAGTAGATTTTTTCCATCAAACAATTTTTACATTTACTGAGATAATTTCAAGAACCTTTAGTAAATTTTGTGTATGATTTAAATTTAACAAGTAAATCTAAAACAACTTAGCAGGATAGACACATCTTTTTGAAAGTTCTAAGTTGAAGAATTGCTCATAGCTTGGAGTTTGATGTGAAGTTACTGATATATATTTCACTTTGACTCCTTTTTACATAAACGTATAAAATCTTCTCTTATTTATAGGGCATTGGGATTCTTTTGGATGGACTATTTGGAACAGTTACTGGATCTACCGTTTCTGTGTAAGTGATAAAGCCTGTGTTGGTTTTGCATTAATTTTCTTTGATGATTGCTTGCTCAACAACCTTCACAACAACAGGGAAAATATTGGTCTTCTTGGAAGCACTCGCGTTGGCAGCCGCAGGGTAATCCAGATTTCTGCTGGATTCATGATCTTCTTCTCAGTGTTAGGTATGTATATGGCCAAATCCCTCAAGGAAACTGTATTTTTCACTTTCTTCTCACTCAAAATTTTGTCCTCAAAACACGTGCAGGAAAATTTGGAGCATTGTTTGCATCAATACCTTTCACAATCTTTGCAGCCGTGTATTGCGTCATGTTTGGTCTTGTTGGTGGGTCAACGGATTCTACTTTATATTTTTGTTTTTTTTGCTTCGTCACTTTGTCATTTCACTTAATTGTTTTCCACTGTTTCCAGCTTCTGTAGGGTTATCATTCTTGCAATTCACAAACATGAACTCATTGTGAAACCTCTTCATCACTGGTGTTTCTCTTTTCCTAGGCCTATCTATCCCCGAGTATTTCAGGGAATATACCACCGCTGCTCTTCATAGTCCTGCACACACAAAAGCTGGATGGGTGAGTTGCTCAACTTTTACATAAAAGCATTGATGATGGATTTTAAGGAAGGACTGTAGAGGATAATTGTTAAGGGACAAATTCCACATTGTATAAGAGATTGGGCTACTTCTTTTAATAAGATTAACCTTTTAAGGTGGTACTCTAAGTCTTAATAATAATGAATCATTTCAATGTTTTTCTCTCATGTTCTCTTGGTGTGCAGTTCAATGATTTCCTCAACACCATCTTCTTATCCTCCCCAACTGTTGCCCTACTTGTTGCTGTATTCCTGGACAACACACTTGACATTAAAGACAGTGCTAGAGATCGGGGAATGCCATGGTGGGCCAAGTTCAGAACGTTCAAGGGAGACAGTCGGAATGAAGAGTTTTACATCCTTCCATTCAATCTCAACCGGTTCTTCCCATCCCTCCATCATGATACAATATCATTGGCGAAGACAAATCATAAGCTAAAAAAGGATTGTGCTTAATTGCTTATAGCTTGTTGCAACCCTATAGTAGAGATAAGATTGAACTGTGAGTCTGTATGTTTTGATACGTCCATGAATCGACGGATTAGCCTCTTCTGCCAATATTTTTTCATTTTATTTAAATCAATTTGGCTTTGGTTATTCAATTTTAATCCAATAAACTAAGTTTTCAGTTTCAACTCGTGCAATGTTTGATTCATTTCATAATTTGACAAGAGTTTACCTGGAATCCTGCAAATTAGACAGATAAAACTGGGAACGTGCAAAGCTACGAGTTACTATTGCATTGAGCAATGGAAAATGCTATTGTTGCATTGATGTGAAGACATACAGAGCATATAGGATACCATATGACCGTCGCTATGATCATGAACTGATAGCCAAGAATATATTCTGCACAATACAATTAGGAAAGCAACTACAGAAAAAATGGAATGAGATTAATTGTGGTCTATCATGCCCCCGCAAGATAGAACTTCCATCAAGGACGCCAATCTAGGGCATGTAATCATGGAAGAGTCGCGAGCCACTGGTTTTGTTAAGGAGTCGGCAAGCTGATCAATGTTGTGTGGACATGAGCAACAGAAAGCTGGCTGTTACTTGATCTCAGACAAGTGAAATTCTAAGGTAACTTGCTTCAAGCGAGAGTGAAATACTAGATTTTCACACAAGTATGTGGCACCTACGTGGTCACAATTTATTGTCAGTGTGGATAGAGTTGACATACCAAGATCTGTTAGTAAGTTGGTTACCTGCGTAAGTTCAGATGCAGTGGAAACTATGGCACCATACCCTCGGCTTCAGTCGAGCAATGAACAATGGTTTTTTGTTTCCTAGAGAGGACATGTTAGACATCTAAACCTTAGAACATATTAGAGAAAACTTTATTCATGCAAAGATCTGCCATGTCAAATAACCAAGAGAATAAGAGCGAAAGCATACCCTGATTCATGGGAACGGAGATGGTTGTGAGTTCTTGATCTTCCTCTTCAATATGATTTTTCTCGAAGAAAAGTCTTTGTATTCTTTCTAATGATAGGATGGCAAAGAGAATGAGAACACACGTATAAATTTGGAGACCATAACCCTAATATATATTTTCATATGTATTTTAGCCCATCAGAAAATACAAAAAAAAAAAAAAACAGGTTTCTACATATAATTAGGCCCATACTTTATTAGATACCTAAAGCCCAATAAGTCCTATGAGATCAGCTTAACTTTAAAATAGCTTTTAATACAGACTTAATTATATATGTAAGTCCACATGACAAATTGTTTTCCCAACAGGACAAATTTACAGGATTGACTTCGAAGAAGACAACATACGCAGTTGTGGATGTACAATCATCAGAATTTCCAGCCCAGTCTTTGCAAATGCATGTAAAGGGAGTGGGAAATTTTTATGAATGAAGGTACCATGATGGAGAGTGCCTTTTAGGCATAGTAGGATTCCTTTTATTAGCTTAAGCTTCCAAGGTCTTTGAGAGAGAAATGATTAGCTATATGTTGAATGAGTTTTGGTAGCATCACTACCAATGATGATGATGATGATGATATTATCAACATAGACAAGAAGATAAATCAAGTGTCTGTGGTCTTTGCAGATGAAAAGGGAGCCATCAACGTGGGAATTGTTGAATCCGTTAGCTACTAAGAAGGATTGTAGTTCATTATGCCAAGCTCGTGGTGCCTGTCAAAGACCATAAATAGCTTTGTTTAGTTAGCATATGTGTCGTGAAAATGAGGATGGAATAATGAAACCTGGAGGTTCCTACATAAAGACATCTTCTATTATTGAGCCTTGTAAAAATGCATTATTTATATCTAACTGCCTCAGTGACCATCCCTCTGAAACAACCAGTGCGAGAATATTTCGCATTGTAGTTTGCTTAACAAGTAAGCTTTACGTTTCAATGAAGCACATACCAGGTCTTTAATGAAAATCCTTGGCAACTCAACGTGCTTTATGTATAGCAATTGTGCCATCTGGGTGTCTCTTGATTCTATAAATACACTAGCCTCCTATGACATTCTGTGTGTTGTTTTGTAGTACTAAGGTCCACGTGGAATTATTGAGAAGAGTGTCATACTCCTCACACATCTGTACACCATTTGAAAAGTTTTTCAGCTTGGGATAGAGTTGTGGGTTCAACCTCTACAGATGGTTCAAGGGTAGTATGAAGTTCAAGTGCCACTTATTTCCATACAAATCAAAAGATTACAGTGTTTTCCAGGGAGTAATAGTTGCATGTTAACAATCTGATGAATATGATGAAAAATATAAACAAGTGAAAAGAGAACTTTTTACGTAAAAAGGTAATATTTTTGTAGTATTCATTAACTCAAAATAATGAAAAGAATATACAGGTGGTAATTTGAGTCTAAAACTCATGCCAAAGCTCATTAACAGAGGCTTCGTTCATTTTCATGAGGAACATTAACCTAATACAGTACTTACTCTGAAGAGGGAGACAATATCTGGTTCAAATAAAACTTGCTGAGGACATTGGAACAACAATGTTGATGTCTTCAATAAACACTGACAGTGGAATGGCACTATTAATGTTTGCACATGCATTCTTTGCATCTTGGCTGTCGATAAATGCTTCTGCCTAGAGGCCGCACATGTACTCTTTGACCTTCTTCAATCATCTTTTCCATTCTGTTCTCAAAAGTACTCCACCCAATACTGCTATTTTCTTGTAAAATCGCAGCAAGTCTTTTCTTGCTTGGTCTTACAATGGGAGCATTTCCACTATCATAATATGCCCGAAAACCAGACACGAGGGATGAAAGCTGGCTCCCAGAGTCCGTCATTGCAAAAACATCAGCAGCGGCACAAGCAATAAAGTCCAAAGCTGCTAGCTGCATTCAAAGAGATTCTCGTGACTTAGCACATACGAAGCAAGTATCTTAATAACAAACTCATTTTGGAAAGAACTGAATGATGTTCTATAAATGATTTGTCATAAGCTGTAAAGCACCACCTAGAAGGCTATTTACCTGTGAAGAAAAATTCCTAAAAGGTGCAAGTTCAGATGGTGAGAGAAGATCCTCCTTTGTAACCAAATTGGGATATAGGCTAGTTAGAGGATGCATCCTTGTTCTTCCTCCATAAATTTGGGACCCAGCAAGATAAATGTAAGTTCCACGCTTGAAACCTAAACCAGCAAGAACTAAAGCAGCTTCTTCCGGTGTCAATGGACATTTCCCCATCCGTCTTAGTTCCTGGGGAGAGAGAGGTCTGCGGTCATCAAACGAGATCAGAAAACAACTTAAATAACTTAAACAAGTTGATTAATGCATGATTATTTAGAAATCATACTTCATTTTCTTCAACCGCTTGATGACAAGCGGAAAATGTTCTTCCCTGTATGCTTGAAGTTCCCTTCTCTCATTTTCTCCACCCCCAAACTCACACATAGAATAGGCTACCATATCAATTTCGAACCTCAAGTGCAAAGCAAGATAGTTAGAAGGGCTTCCTATTGTGTTATGCTCTGTAGAAGGGACGTCTGAGATGAAGTCTCCAAGAAGTTGCTCGTCTAACATGCTCCTTGCAGAATTATATTTTCTTATCCTCTTAATCAGTAATGATCCAACCTTCTGAATTCTTGGTACAAATTTTAAAGCATGGAAATTACATTTGCATCGTAGTCTCTGCAAAGAAAGAAAAAAATTCAAAATTTTGAGTTAAACAAGTGACTATTTATCACGACATAGTATATAATATGCATATTTTGAAGAACAAAGATATCTTGGGCAAGCAAGTAGTGATATCAAAGTCAGCCAAACTATCTAGGCTGTGGCAGCCTAGAATTGGGGCCGGGCCATGGACTGTCCCTCCTTTGAAGGTGGGCCATGCCAGGCTCAAAGGCCGGTACTGTCTAATAGAAAAGATAACCAAGATTCACTGGGAGATGGGTCGTAGGCTGGCCTGGAATGTCTTCACCTGGCCTGTCTTGGTTGATATCCCTAGGAACTTGAATCTATTACGAGTTACACTGAAGGAGATAAGAATGTTCTTAACCTGAAGGTTAAAAGGAAATGGGTCAAACCCAAGTCGATTTCCGAATCCAAGGAAGTGAACAACTCCATTACGCTGTAGCAGAGGAAGTACGTTCTTAATGTATTCATGAGGTGTTGCCTCCTTCGGAAGATCTGCATCAGTTATCTGGAAAAGCAATACAAGAGGCTTACACATTTTTCTCCAAAGAAAAAGCATTTCTTATTCACAATATCAACTGGAAAGGTGCACACAAGACTGCCAATTTCTTCAAAATCTATTGATTTTAGTTCAGGAGGGAGCTCTTTCACAATATCGACATCATCCTTCAAAACATTTAGGAAATTCTCCTCTTGATAAATATCACTGAATTGGCTGCAATACCAAGTAATAAGAAAGTTAAATTGAAGATAGAGATCAAGAAATAGAAATATATCAATTGGTAAGGGGATTCATTGATATATTATTTTAGATATGGATGTATATTAGCATGTGTGTGGGTGTAGTGCTTCCTTTCTACTATTTACGAGTTACAGAAGAAACATTTTTCATTCTGGTTTAGATGTAATCATATACTAGTATCATTAGAAACAAAAGCAAAGTAGAACAGTCAAACAATAAATTATATTTAAATGGAGAATAGAGGGAACATAGATTACCTTGGATCCTTCCATACATTGCTATAAAGAAATTTGGGAATCACTAAAGTTGCATTTAGCAGAGACGCTACAGCAACACCATTACAGACCTGCGGGTAAAGCCCAAAACAGGATTTTATTTTTTTTTATATTTTTTTTATGCATAATCATGCTTGAGCTAGTAGTAAGAGAGAATTATTTTCATGCAAGCAAAAATATTCGTAAAATGATATAACAGGCACAGTTTTATAACATATAGGAGCTTATGGTTTGAGTGATTTCAAAGAGTATTATTTTCTGCTTCACGATGCTGGTACAGAGTAGGAGCCAACCTCTTGCCCATTGTTGCATAGCAATGACGATGTAATGATAAAGTGACAATAGATGCTTTTAAGTTACTATATTGTAGAAAGTAATGCGAAAAACACAGCTACCTACAATCAACTGATACAAAATCTTCCAGCTATATAAAATAGTAGCAACATAATTGAAAATAGTAATTGTCGGATAATTATTTAATGTCGTCAAGTTTGTCATATTAATGATATACAGACAGAACAACACACCTCTCAGTACAAAGAAGATTATAGAATTATTATCATCGCAATCAAGGAATATGATCACCTTTGAAGTTCACAAATAAAAATAAGAATTAGAAGAAGGCTAAATTCTTACAGCAACTCGTTGTTGATTTAGACCTCCATTTGCACTTATCAATATAAAACCAGTGCTGTTCCTTGGTTTCCCTGTCATTGTACCAAGTTCAGAAGCACATTATTTTCCATTAGAGATGTGACAAATGTACAATGCAATCAATGATAATAAGTTCATTCATGAACAAAGTTCAAAATGACTATACTATACCTTGAAAATTTCTCTTATGTGCACAAGGTTTCCACAAAAATGCCTGAGGGTAAGTCTCCTTCCAAAACTTTGATAGTTTTGGCTCATTTTCTCTCTGGACCATATGCATGCATACAAAATTATATATATATTTTTAACCAAAATGCATGAATTATATCATTAGGGACTTGGATCAAACCTCTGCAAGGGAAATAGAAGCCAAATTAAGTAGTCGGTGATACATCTTCACTGGACTTCTTTCTTGATCATAGTATATAGCTTTTCTCTCCTACAGGCACACCAAGAAAAGATATATGAAGTGTAAACATCATTATTGGCTAGCTAATGAAACTTCGACAATTAAATGAGCAGTCTTTAGTATCAGGTAAAATAAAGAATAGGATCACTCAAAAGGGGTCAAAGATATTAGAAACAGGAAGGAAGAACCAGAAATGAGAAAAACTTATATTTCATTTTAGTCTCCAAAACATTGATTGTTAAGAGAAGTCATAAATAAAACAATTCATCAACTATACCTCTGTTACTACTGATTTTCTAGGAGCCGGATTATGATGGAGAATCACGGGATCAAAAATGGAAAACATCACAGAATCCAAAAGAAAAAGAGAACACACCAACGCGAATGTGAAAATAATTGACCTAATGTGTCTATGCAGCCACCATGTGTGCCTTTTCCCAGCATAAACTCCTTTACAAGGCTTCACAGTATCATTCTTAAACCCTTTACCAAATACAGCACTATCCAAATCGTAGTCACCCCCAGACACCCTTCTACCTAAAGAAGGATCACTATTTTGTATCATTTCTGTCCACCTAAATTGATAATCTCTAAGCCCAGATGATGCATCAAAATTTAAAGAATCAAGACGACTTCTTCTAGGAGATCCTTGCTTCCCCATTCCTTCAGAAATAGGACATTTCTCTTCAAAACTTTCAAGTAGACACAATTAGTCTTTCATTGCCATACGTTGGTTCCAAGAACTCATTGCTCATATTACACTAGACAAACACCATATGCAGTAAAGTCCAAATAAACTCTATTGCGACGTTTATTCTCAAGTACTCTCTCTCCCCCTCAGTGTTTGTGTGTGTGTTTGCACGTGTGCAGCATCACATTCTACTATATGGGATTTGGAAATCTTGAAGCTGCGTGGGAAAGAACTAGTGCAAGAAGATAAAATGGGCACATCAAAGTAAGCATAGATTGGAAGTGAAGTGAAAAAAAGTATTTGGTGACGGTTGCATTATTCACATCAAAATGTGAATGAAAGTTGAAACTATAGATGAGTGAAGTATAAGACACATAAGAGAACTAACAGAAGGTCTGGGATTGAACACTTAACCTATAATCTTTCATGGTGACGATGAACCACACCTGCAACAACTACTTGCCACCAAACAGAGTCGTTGACCAACATTCTATTATTTTAAACTTCTTTCTGTTCAATTAATGGAAAAAAATATAAAATTATAAAAATATATAACGATTTAAAAGAATGTCTGTTCTTTGCGACCTTTCGCATCAGATTTACAAGGGTTTGTAAAGATTCAAAAAGAAACTCTTGAATATAAAGATCAGCACCTCTTCTTTTTTTGTTTGCAGAATTCTGACTTCAAAAGATTGCTTGGCTTAAACTCTACACGATTTTAAATTCGAACTGGAGAAATATCTGGAGGAAAAGATACAGGAGATGAACAGTCTTCTCGGGGTACATATATGACGTGTGCATAGAGGGACCCATCAACCAACTGAAAACTACCAAAGCGTTGGTTGACCTTTTTTTTTTTTTTTCCCCCTCTAGATTCATTTTTTCTTCCTTTTTTTTTCGTTCGATTTCTGACTGTCGTGTATATGCTTTTTTTTAAGAGTTTCGGTTGCTTTGACTTAAATTTATTAAGCCCTTATTCAGTATGGTTGGTGAACTAATTATTCTTTAAAAAAAAAACTGGTCTCAGTTTTCCTGGACCCATCTGGTTCTCATCTTTAAATATAATCAGAACTAACCCAGACGTGCCAGCTCCGTCAACTTCAGTTTGATTTGGGTAATTCTGGTTAAAAATGCTAACCTCTAATTTCTAATTTGTGGTTTAGTAAGTGATTGATTTTTTGTTTGTTTGTTTTACTGCAAAAGTGTTACAACAATGTAGCAAGTACTAAAGGACGTACTTTGTGTGCAACATAAATTTTACAAATAATCTTTCATTTTCCCTGCCTGCAAATAAATAGCAAAAATTGAGATCGGATTTTGTTGAGTGCTGATAGAACATCGCTAACATTGATCCTTTCCTCTGGTGATTCTTCACAGCACTTGAAAGCTAATTCCATGATGGATGATATCAACTGCAGTTTTTCTATTAAATTCTCTTCATGTGGCCTTAATAAATCAAGATCAGTAATTTGCATTATTGCATTAGGCCATGATTCTTTTATCCAATCTTTCAGCCTTAATTCTCCTTCAAACATTGCATCAGTGGGCTTCTTTCTTGTGAAAGCTTCCATTAACATGATCCCATAGCTGTAAATATCACACTTTGTGGACACTAATCCTTCCGATCCATACTCTACATTGAAATACAAGAAAAGGGTCAATTAATTACGTCAAAAAAGAAAAAGAAAAATGAATTCGATTTGCATGTGAGAGGCTGTTGCGCACAATATTACCAGGTGCAATATATCCAATTGTTGCAAGGGTCTTGGTTTGTGCAACGGTCTCCTCCACTCCTAATAACTTCGCAATGCCGAAATCACTGACATGTCCTACCATATCATCACCTAGCAACACATTGCTTGGCTTCAGATCACAATGAACCACAGGTGTTGAATAACCATAATGGAGATAGTCCAATGCAAAAGCCACATCTGTCATTATGTCTAATCTTTGCATAATATCCAAGAAATGGTTGCTAGAATGAAGCCACGTCTCCAGGCTCCCATTAGGCATGAAATCTAGAATTAGAGCTTTGAAATCAAGGTTAGAGCAACTGCTGACAATTTTCACCAGATTTCGGTGGCGAAGATTGCGTAGTATTTCACATTCCATGTCGAAACTTCTAGATGCCCCTTCTTGTTGCAGGTTAAATACCTTCACAGCTACTACAGAAACATCTAACAGTGTTGCTTTGTATACGGAGCTAGAACTTCCTCTGCCAAGCAAGTTGTTTTCACTAAATCCATCGGTTGCTTGTTCAAGTTCACGGTAAGATATTCTTCTATGTGAGGCATCCATTAAGGAATCTGTTTGAATGGGAATATTATCCCTCTTTCGGCACCTTATCAAGATTATTGTCAACGAGGCTAGAACTATGCAGGCAGCAAGTGAAGTAGAGACCATCAGTAGTACTTGTTTTCTTCTTCTCCAGCGGTTCGGATAACTAGCCCTACATGCTGGAACTTGCAACCGGATAGCACCGCATAGTTCGTCATTTGACATGTAGGATTCATATGTAAAGTTTGAGAAAGGACCTCCAGTAGGAATCTCACCACTCAATCTATTGAAAGATACATTGAAGTATGTAAGATGTAAAAGTGCTTCTAATGACATGGGGATTTCACCTGAGAGATTGTTATAAGATAAGTCCAAGGATTCCAAGGCTAACATATTGCCAAATGATTCCGGAATACGTCCCTCCAATCTATTAAAAGCAAAAGAAAGTTCAAGTATGCCTTTCATACCACCAACTGTCATGGGGATTATTCCCCAAATTTGATTCATCGAAATATTCATCAGTGTTGCAACCTTCAGATTTCCTATCTCTGGAGGTAGAGATCCACTTAAGAAGTTGGAGGACAAATCCAAATGCAATAGATCAGTGAGGCTCCAAAGGCTTACAGGTATAGTAGAATTCAATCTATTTCCACTTAAATAAATATTTCTTAGAGATGATATATTTCCTAAGCATGCTGGCAGTGAGCAGCAGATATTGTTAAAGCTCAAACTTAGATACCCCAACTTCTTCAAATTGCATAGGTCATTTGGGATGGATCCTACAACTTTGTTGTCGTACAGATTCAAAACTTGGAGATTCCATAATCTTCCAAGGGTCCTCGGAATGGATCCTGTCAATTCATTTCCATGCAGATACAAGAATGCCAAGCTGCTCAAATTTCCAATTTCATTAGGAATGTGGCCTCTGATTCCACCATTAGCTGCATAAATATGTTCAAGAGAGGCAGAGAGGTTTCCAATAGAAGCTGGAAGGATTCCATTTAGAGGATTATCGCCTATCCACAATTGTCTCAGCTGTTTGCAATTCATCAACGAATTGAAGAAACTCAACTCTCGGACTGATGATTCACCAGTAAGGCTATTTACAACCACGTTTAGATATTGCAGGTGTCTGAGACTTCCAAATGAGTTGGGAATTGAACCGGTGAAATGATTATATCCAAGTCCTAGCCTGGTGAGTTTAGAAGCATTTGAAATAGAGGCAGGGATGAATCCACTGAAGTTGTTTATGCCGAGGTACAATTCCTCAAGATTTGGTAGCTCAAGTCCAATATTTTCTGGAAGACTTCCAGAAAAGTAATTTCCCAGAAGTGAAATGCCTCTGAGTGCTGAGATGTTGAATATAACTGGTGGGATTGCACCTTCTAAGCTATTTTGATTCAATGCTAATCTGTCTAATTTGAAAAGATTACCTATTTCCCATGGAACTTCACCTGTGAAGTTATTTTCACCAAGGTAAAAGTTTGCTATGGAAGTACAATTGCCAATTTCCTTCGGAATTTTCCCAGTAAATCCATTTCTTCCAATATCAAAAAATTGAAGTTCTGGAAGATGCGAGCACATTTCCTTTGTCAAGCTTCCGGTCAGGTGATTTCCATAAAGTTTAATCCAGTATAGATTAGTGATATTAAATAAAGACGATGGCAAAGTACTGGTAAGGCCAGAATTCTCCATGCTTAGCAGTTCCAGTCTACGAAGATTACCAATCTCTGGGATTATTTGACCTAAGAAAGTCGCAGCTGTAACAATATGACGAAACTGAAGTCATGCCAGTATATACGTAATGGATAAGTTAATACCTTCTAACTTGTTGTTACCAAGATATAGATTGGTAAGCATACTTAAATTCGCAACCTGTCTCGGAATGCTCCCAGTGAAATCGTTGTAGGACAGTGATAAAATTTGAAGTCCAGAGCATTTATGTATACCTGCTGGAATTTGGCCCCCCAATTCATTTACAGAAAGAGCAAGTGTTCCGAGTTGAGGAAGATGAGAGCATATGTCGATGGGAAGTTCTCCAGATAGTGAGTTATTTGTAAACACAAGACGTTGCAATGATGAGATGTTAAATATGCTAAGAGGTATGGAACCAGTCAGCTTGTTGTATCCCAAACTTAACCATTTCAGGTGCTGAAGATTACCGATCTCTGAAGGAATATTTCCTCGTAGCAAATTGAATCCTAGTACCAAACTTGCCAGCTTTGTTGTGTTGGACAGGGGTGGAATAGTACCTGTGAAACTGTTCGATTGGTATCAGATCCAGCCATTAGACTTGGATTTGAAGTCTCGATACCACCCAATCATAAAAAAATTTCTACATGCCGGCCTTCAAATGTTGAAGACTAAAAACAAGTACATTTCAGTTCTCTAACAACTTAAAACATTTTAGATGAGTTATTTATCATGGTATCAGAGCTGAGCACCCTACCACCAATTTATAAAAAATTGTGCACACAGGTCAGATTTTAGACCAAAAAAGGTGAGCAAAAGGTATGCACTTGGAAGTGTGCATAAGACAAGATTTAGTTAAACCTGAATTTAGTTGACAACTTAAATTTTTAGACGAGATGGTCACAAACCTGTTGTAAGCAAGAGACAGATCTTGAAGTTGAGGCAAGAGAGAAAACCATGATGGAATATCTCCCACGAAGTTGTTAGAATTCGCATTCAGGTACTTCAATCTGCGCAGGCAAGATAACTGGGGAGGCAGGTTTCCACTGAAGCTGTTGTTGCTAATGTCGAGATATGTCAAAAAGGACAGATTTCCCAAATGTGGGGGAACACTGCCCATCAGACCCATGTCGAAAATTAACAAGGCTGTGACTCTTTGATAGCGAGAGCTACATTTAACTCCAATCCAATTGCAAACAGAGGTAGAAGATGACCAGTTTTTTGTCAAGTGATTAAGAGGGTCGAAAGTGATATGGGATTTCAAGGCAAGAAGAGCAGCCTGATCTGTGGTTATGTTCAAATTTGTTATGGCTAGACAAACCGTAAGGCATTGGAATATTGAAAAGAATGCCAGGAAGAGGAAGCTAGTTTTACTCATGCTTATGTTCTGTTAAGTTTGGTTATGCATACAATCATATGGAACGAGATGTCCAAATTTATAACAAAAAAAAAAAATTTTAATGTAATTTTTCGCAATTTTAGCCTCTAATTTTTAATTTTAAATGAATACAGGTTATATTTATCAACCTTTTAATTGAGTCGCAGTTGTGGGTTTTATTCAATTTAATGTTCGAAGTGACCTGACCCTTCACATGTTTGTAAGATAAAACGAGTAGATACTTGAGTGATTACCTATTGATCTTCAGTTTATGACTATCGTGCATATGATTTACCTAAGAAACTTATGTCACTTTGAAACTGAGCCCCTGCCTTTAAAAACTAAAAACAAAGTTTTAAATAGTAATTTTTGGAGAATGTGTAGTTAAAAATTAAGAAAATATTTTGGTTTACGTATAGAATATTTTATTGTGTGGTTATGTGGTTGAAAATGAGTATGTAGAAAAAAGAGTTTTTGAATTACGATTATCAAATAGAGTTGAGTTTTTTTTTTTTTTTTAAATATTTTTCCTTATTCTTTCTTCTTATATTTGTTGTTGGCTTTTCTTGGCTTGGTTAAAATAGCTTGCTTGTCTAGGAGTTCAGACACATAAGCTCGACTCAATTCCCCCCATCGACATAGGTCGAAGTCAGACTATGGGAGAAGTGATATGGAATCATCATACGATATAGGACAGAGAAAGTGTTCCCCATTGAAGGTAGAACCGTCTAAATCAATCAATTAAAAAGATGACATAATGACTTATGATATAGGTCTAGGCCTAATTATGATCATGATTCGACTTCAACAAAACTCGTCAACCAATCAAATCTCTTCGAACGAGCAATGTCACACTACCATAGGTCAGAATACTATAGCTTGACCTGATCGGGATGATAAGCTTAAGCCTATCAACTCGTTTATAAAGAGGTGAAGGATGAATGAGAAAAGAGGGTACATATTGAAATTCTTTCTTTTCAATTATCAAATTCCAGCATTACAATACTTTTATTTAGTTCAAATCAATAGAAATTTATGGAAAAGTACCACGCAATTTTTCTAATCTACTATATTTATTTAAATATGAAGTCAACCTCTTTTACTCAATTTAAATGTGTGGAAATCACCGAAGAAACCTCTTGGACACGAAAGTCGAGACTTAAATATCAAAAGATGTAAAAGTCATAGTTCACATAGGCCTACTAATAGTTTATGGATCTCGGTCTTTGGGAATTGGTATATCGATGATTTTATTCAAAGCTCTAATATTAGTTAATAATCACGTCACTTTCACTCATTTATATGTTATATGATTAATACGACATAGATTAAGTGACAAAAAATAATAATACGACACTGAGGAAGATTATAAATCTTTAAGTTAAACTACTGAGAAAAGAGGATGTGAGAATTAATTATTGTAGTTTGAACAGCAAAAATAAGAAAAAGAGCAAGGTTTAGGGCTCTAAGCTTTGTCATATATGGAGAAAAAATGAACAAATTATTTCATGTTCAGATTACACGTAGCAAGATAAGTTAAAATATAAGATTTCCATACCCACCAACTGCAATTATAGGATTAAATTTGTCCTCAACTATATGGTATGTTTGGTGTACGAAAATTAATAATCATACTACATCATTTTCAATTTATCCATTGTAATATAATTTAACAAACAATAACTTCATAAAATTATATGTGAAATTAATTAATACAATCATATATGACCAGTTTGGAACAGACATTAATTAAATATGCGGTACGTGTAACTTTTTCTTAATGAATTTTGGGTAATTTATAGTTAAAATTTAGTAGAACAAAATGTTGGAAATTGGTTTAGAAGATTGAAAAATTAGTTAAGTGTCAAAATCAAAAACTTAAAAAAGTGACTTTCGTGTTAATTTCGACCAAATATTCAGATTTGATCTGATAGTCAAATTATAAATGTAAATAGACTAATTTGTTCTACTCGTCGAGTAGATTGTCGTGGTATATTTCGAATCTCAAAACCAATTCTGAATGAATGAGAAATTGCAACCAAAATTGAGAAGAAAAATAGAGAAAGCTGTCTGAAAAATGACTAAGGCTGTTATTAACTTATGGCTGGACTGTCACTCAAGCGACAGACCTCGCTCGAGCGACAAGCTAGCGAGAAAGTCTCTATTTTTATCGTTCGAGCGAGGCGATGGCAATAGGCTAGCGACAAGTGAATGGTGCGACATTTTACAAGTGTTACTGAGCTTGAGGCGCGGCATTTCATTCACAATCCCTCGTCCTCTATATATAGGATCCTTTCGACGTCCCTTTTGCATCCCATATCATATTTGCATTGAGAATTGCATTAAAACTCTTTCAA
Source organism: Fraxinus quadrangulata (assembly GCA_903798255.1). Taxonomy (NCBI): domain Eukaryota; kingdom Viridiplantae; phylum Streptophyta; class Magnoliopsida; order Lamiales; family Oleaceae; genus Fraxinus; species Fraxinus quadrangulata. The sequence goes on from CAIGRB010011306.1 coordinate 30,052, forward strand.
ATTACTTCCAAAATCATCAAAAATCATTTTCTTCTTTGTAGAGATAAACTCCGTCGAAAGTTCGCCGTATCTTGTGGTTTGAAGTGCTTCTACCACAAGTTGAATCCGTTGTATATTGGGAGACAAGTGCCGTGAACCGTGAGCACCGTTGCGGAGCAATTTTGTCTTAAGGAAAGAGTGAAAATTACTTGTCTCGGATTGTTCTTCTTATTTGTAGTTTTCATACTACATTCCATTTCACTATACCCGTACATATATTCGATATGTTGTGGCCAACAATCTTAAGACAAAATCACGTATGTGGTTGTTTGTTGTTTTCAAATCCATATTTGTCATTTTTGAAATAGTCTTCGTGTACTATTTTTTTCCTTTTATTGTTGCTGCATTAATCTTCTGTTTAAGTAACAGAAATTAGTACCGCAGAGGCTACCTCGAGTCAACATGGTACGACCAATGTGGTTCCGCCTATGGAAATACCATTACAAAATACTGCGATCCCACATGGGGAGAAACTTAAGAAGTTTGGAGTTGTAGACTTCAAGAGATGGCAACAAAAGATATTGTTCTTTCTTACCACACTAAACTTGGCAAAGTTTCTGAAAGAACTACATACTTAATGGATTGGACAATAAACTTTATGGAGTATATAGTTCGAAGGACTCGGCCAAGGATCTATGGGATTCTTTGGAAAAGAAGTATAAGACTGAGGACGTCGTAACAAAGAAGTTCATAATTGGTAAATTTCTGAATTACAAGATGGTAGATTCCAAAACGGTGATAAGTCAAGTACAAGAACTTCAAGTTCTATTACATGACATCCATGCTGAGAAGATGTAATTGAGTGAATCTTTCCAAGTTGCGGCAATCATCGAAAAGCTTCTTCATATGTGGAGAGATTTTAAAAACTATCTCAAACACAAACGCAAGGTGATGAACTTGGAATAATTAATCGTCCGATTGAGGATTGAAGAGGATAATAGAAAAATCGAGAGAAGATCCATTGTCCAACTTGGAGCCAATTTTGTTTAAACGGATACAAAAGCTATCAACAAGAAACGAAAGTTCTTCGGTGAGGCACCTCGAAGAGACAACTCCAAGAAGGTCAAAAAATTCAAAGGGAATTGTTACAATTGCGGAAAGGTCGGGCATCATTTAAGCGAATGTCAAAAACCAAAGAAGAATGCTCAAACCAACATGATTGAGAAAGAAACCATTTCTGAAGGGATGTTAGAAATGAGTCTATCTGTTGCTGTCTCCGAGTGCAACATGGTTGAAAACTCGAGGGAATGGTGGATTGATACCGGTGCCACCCATATGTATGTGCAGATAGGACAATGTTCTCTAACTATCAAGAATTGAACGGGGAACAACTTTACATGGGGAACTCTGTAAGTTCCAAGGTTGAAGGACAAGGCAATGTCACTTTGAAAATGACATCAGGCAAAAAACTCATCCTCAACAACGTTCTACATGTGCCGACATATGAAATAATCTAGTGTCCAAGTCTTTACTTAGGAAAAATGGTTTTAAGTTTGTATTTGTATCTGATAAATTTGTACTAACTAAGAATGAGATGTCTAGGAAAGGCATGTGTAATGGAATGTTTAAAATGAACATTCTTACTATTGTACCAAGGTAAATCATTATGAATAAAACTTTAAATTCTGTTTATATGCTTGAGTTGTCTTGTTTATGGTATAGTTGATTAGGACATGTGAATTATAAATTTTTGCATAAACTTATGAATCAAAGTTTAATTTCGACACTTAAGATCAATCATAATCATAAATGTGAAGTGTGTGTTGAAGCAAAACTGGCTAAAACACAGTTCCACTCCATTCAAAGAAACACTACACCTTTAGAGCTAATAAATAGTGACATTTGTGATTTGAAATATGTTCAAACTAAAGATGGTAAGAAATACTTTGTGACTTTCATCGATGACTGTACAAGGTATTGTTATGTCTTTCTTTTGAGAAGTAAAGATGAAACTTTGGAAGTCTTTAAACTATATAAGATTGAAGTTGAAACTCAACTTCATAAACGAATAAAGAATATTCATAGTGATAGAGGAGGTGAATACGGGGCACCGTTTGAAGAATTATGTTCCGAACATGGAATTATTCATCAAACAACACCTTACTCTCTTCAATCAAATGGCATTGCTGAACGCAAAAACCGAACTCTCAAAGAAATGATGAATGCAATAGTTCGGGCTTACCGCAGAACTTATGGGGGGAAGCTATTTTAACGGTAAATAGTCTTCTTAATCGAATACCTCTTAAGAAAATGAAAGAGACTCCATATAAACTATGGAAATGTCATCATCCGTCTTACCAACACTTAAAAGTGTGGGGGTGTTTGGCTAAGGTTGAAGTACCTAAACCTAAACAAGTGAAAATTGGACCCATGACAATTGATTTCATATTTATTTGATATATCAATAATAATAGTGCATATCGTTTTCTTGTATACAAGTCTGAAATTCAAGATGTACATGAGGGTACCATAATTGAATCAAGAAATGCAACTTTATTTGAGAATGTGTTTCCTTGTAAAGAAAAGGAAACTAAAAGTTCAAACAAAAGAACTTATGATACTACAAATGGCATTTCATATGAGGAAGAACCAAGGCGTAGTAAAAGGGCAAGAATATCAACTTCGTTTGGCCCAAATTTTCAAACATATATGGTAGAAAATGATCTAAAGACTTTCGATGAAACCATATCTACACCGGAAGTACCACATTGGAAATAATCTATGAATAGTGAGATATATTCGATAATGCAAAACCATACTTGAGAGTTGGTTGATTTACCTCCTGAAAATAAGCTTTTAGAGTGTAAATGAATTTTTAAGAAGAAACTTAAACCGGATGGATCCATTAACAAATACAAGTCTAGGTTGGTTGCCAAATGATATAGGCAAAAAGAAGGACTTAACTTCTTTGATACCTACTCACCTGTAGTTAGAATCATTTCGATAAGGTTGTTAATTGCGTTTGCAGCAATACACAACCTTGAAATTCATCAAATGGATGTAAAAACTGCATTCTTGAATGGTGAGTTAGAAGAGAAGATATACATGGAACAACCCGAATGGTTCGTCTCTCCTAATCACAAACACAAAGTTTGTAAACTCGTTAAGTGCTGTACGGATTGAAACAAGCTCTTAAACAATGGCACCAAAATTTTGGCAAAACGATGTTGTCAAACAGATTTAAGATAAACAAATGTGATAAGTGTGTGTATTTATAAAATATACACCAAATGTCTATGTAATTGTATGTTTATATGTAGACGACATGTTGATAATGGGAAATAATCATGAAATGTTGCTAAACACTAAGAGAATGCTAACTAAGTATTTCGACATGAAAGACATGGGTGTGACTGATGTGATACTAATGATTAAAATCTCTAAAACACCTAAAGAAATAGTACTTTTCCAATCTCATTACATTGAGAGTGTACTGAAAAAGTATAATATACTTGAGAAAAGTCTTGTGAAAATCCCTATTGACCCAAGTTTACATTTAGTCAAAAATACGGGTGAATGGGTGTCACAACTAAAGTATTCACATGTTATAGGCAGTCTAATGTATATTACGAACTGCACGGATATAGCATATGCTATAAATAAATTTAGTAGATTCACAAGTAATCGAAATCATGATCATTGGAAGGCTTTAACATGGGTTCTTAGATACTTGAAGTATACCTTAACCTATGGATTATATTTCACAAAATATCATGCAGTATTGGAAGGATATTGTGATGCGAATTGGATATCCAACATGAAGGATTCCAAGTCTACTAGTGAATATGTATTTACCATTGGTGGAGGAGTTGATGTGTCATGAAAATCTACAAAGTAAACATATATAGCTCGATCAATTATGGAATCAGAGTTTATTGATTTGGACAAAGATGGAGAAGAAGTAGAATGACTTCCTAAATTTCTAGAAGATATTCTATGTTGGCCCAAGCCAGTACTTGCGATTAGTAGATATTGTGATAATCAATCGGCTATTGAAAGGGGTCAAAGTAACATGTATAATGGTAAGTCTAGACATATATGTAGTAGAGATAATACCATTAAGCAACTCATCTCTAATGTCATCATCTCTATAGATTATGTGAAATCAAAGAAAAACATTGCGGATCCACTTACGAAAGGTTGCCTAGAGATCAAATATGTTGTCTATCGAAAGGAATGGGATGAAAACCTACTATGTAAGGGTCTTTGTAATTAGGGTTGGACAAAACTCCCGAACCGAACTGGACCGAATCGAACCCAAACCGAATCGAGCAGTTCTTCATAAGTTAAATATCCAAACGGGTATCTAAAATGAGAATCGATGAGTTTGGATCGATTCTCGGTTCTAGACCAAGAACCGAATAAGAATCGAATCTAAATAATTTTCTTAAATTTTTTATATTGAATTAATTAAATTATTTTAATTTTTTTTCTAAACAAGTTAGCAAATTAATTAAACAAATCATCCAATACTTAAAAACATTAATTTTTAGTTTATTTATATTTGTTAATTGTGCTTTTTCAATTATGCTTGTAGAGTTTCTTACTATGACAAGTCAAGCAATTGATGATCAAATCAAATAGTTGTAAGTATTACCAATACTTAAAAACGTTTTATTTTTATAACTTTTAATTTATATTTCATTTTCTTTTTGCAGGCTGCTTAAAACAAATGAATTATTGATATGGATCACCGATATTTTTTAATAATAGTATTTACTTTTTGGTATTCGTATACATTGAATTAATCTTATTGGACGCTTGTTAGTTATATGTTTTTAAATTAGGCTACGTTAATTTATAAAAGTTAAGAATGAACATGTCATTAATTGTATTTATATAGTGTTGCTGTAAATGTTAAAAAAAATTAATTATGGTACATAATCGAACCCGAACGGTTCCATAATTATTTTTGGACCCGGCGATTTCATTTATTAAATACCCAAAAATTTTGGGTCAATTCGGTTCTGAACAGAACCGAACCGACCCATGTCCAGCCCTATTTGTAATACTAACCATATCTTATTGACTGGAGATCTCAAGATTTTGGTTCAAATGGACAACTAAGTTATGAAGATTCAATTAAATACTTAGGAAATTATTTCCAAACTTATTCCTATGATTAAAAGTACTTTCTGCAGAATGATTAAATGTTAAGATACTCTTTTAATGATTCATATATCCTGATTAAGCCAAGTGGAGTATGGAAGAATACTCTTAATAGGAGATCACATATGTAAGTATGAAGTGTGGCCGCTTCAATGAGAATTGCTCGATGCTACAATTCTCTAAACACTTGTGAAACCTAAGGATGGTTCAGGACTAAAATTAACCAAGTCATGAGAACTATAAACGGATTAGGGAAGACATCTGTGTGAATATTTTTGTCTTGGCTTACACTAACAGCTAAATGGTTCAAGACATCACGTTCACCAATTAGCCAAATAAGTCCAATAGTATATCATTAAGGGAGATTCAAAGCCGGAAGCTACCTTATTCGATGCAGTATTTTTTCGTTTTCTCTCTACAATGCATCATAATTTCGTATTGCATATGTATGTTCGAATATCCATTCATATGGGAGATTGTCGGAAATTGGTTTAGAAGATTGAAAATTTGGTTAAGTGTCAAACCAATTTTGGAAAAGTGACTTTTGTATCAATTTCGGCCAAATATTCGAACTTGATCCAATGGTCAAATTACAAATATAAATAGACCAACTTGTTCTACTTGTTGAGTAGATTATCGTGGTATATTTGGAATCTCAAAACCAATTCCGGATAAATAAGAAATTGCGGTCCAAAATTGGGAAGAAAAATAGAGGAAGTTGTCTGAAAAATGACTAAAGATGTTGCTAGCTTATGACTGGACTGTCCCTCGAGTGAAACTGGCTCGACCGACAGGCCAGCGACAAGTTAGCGAGAAAGTCTTTGTTTTCATCGCTCAAGCGAGACGATGGCGATAGGCTAACGATAAGTGACAAGTGTTGCTGAGCTTGGGGCGCGGCATTTCATTCACAACCCATAGGATCCCTTAGACGTCCATTTTACATCCCATATCATATTTGCATTGAGTATTGCACTAAAACTCTTGCAAATCACTTCTAAAATCATCAAAACCCATTTTCTTCTTTGTAGAGAGAAACTTCGTCGAAAGTTCATCATAACTTGTGGTTTGAAGTACTTCTACCACAAGTTGAATATGTTGTATCTTGGGAGACAAGTACCGTGAGCACCGTTGCACGACAATTTTATCTTAAGGAAAGAGTGAAAAGCACTTGTTTCGGATTGTTCTTCTTTTTCTTCTTCCATTCTTGATTATTTTTTTCATTTGTAGTTTTCATACTATATTCTCTTTCACTATACTATAGTGTTTAATCGCACTCCTGTGGATTAAAATTTACCTTTTATTTATTCGATTTATAACAACCCTTTCACCCGCACATATATTCGATCTGTTGTGCCCAACACAAAATGTGAGGACCAAATGGAGCCTAAGTAAAATACCCATAAATGGCTATAGCAATATGTTCTTTCTAGAAAATAATCACTTTTTGTGGAAGGGTAATATATTCAAATCATAAGTTTTGTTATATTATATGGATGGTCCGATCCGCAAGGTATGTCTGACTTTTTCATCATATTTTAGTCTTAACATTATATTAATTAACACATCTTATTCTTGATGACGGCCAAAAAATGCTTTAAAAAGGGAAAAATTGCCTTATTTTTCCTTCTTAATTTTTAGATAATATAAACAAAAAACGTATAAATCCGAAAAAATATTTTTCCACGTTAACATAATCTTTCGACGTAGTATTTATCAAAGACAAAATATTTTAATTTATTGAAGGTTAAAGATAAAAATATGAATAAAATGTTGAATATATAAATGTAAAAATGAATCAAATATACAAATTTTCATTGCAATTAAGACGTGGTGCAATTAACAAATACTTCGAGTGAATAATTTGCCCTTTGTAGAAATTAGCATAATGGTCACTTTTAAATGAAACCACCTAAAATGCCCCTTAGTGGTCAATTTTCAATCAAACCTGTTACTTGGTACCTAGGTGCAGTTTGAGGTAAATCTTGGAAACTTTTGAGAGAATATTCATTTCATGAGATAGTTGCGTGATACAGTAGATAGTTTCAACTATCTACGCTAGATAGTTTAAATTTTCGTGATTAGTCAAATAGTTTTTTACAATTGAAACTGTCTAACTAACTAGCAACCATCTTGTGAAATGAATATTCTCTTGAAAGTTTTCATGATTTATCTCAAAAATTGCATATCTGATTGTATATAATCTTTAAAACTTTCCAAATTTTCTTTAAAAGTTGTGCATCCACCAAGTAGCATGTACAATTTTTGTCTACAAAAATAGTATAATTGACATTTCTAATGTAAAAGTAGCCATATTTCTAATTTCTCCAAATAAAAGTAGCCATTTTTTCCTCTAAATGGAAAGAGTAATGTTATTTAGCACCAGATTAAATAGTAAATGCATGACATTAAATGATGTATTCACTTAAATACAAAATCACATTATTTATTTAATTGAACATGTCAAGTGTGGTCGTCTAAACTAATGGTAGATAGTATTATTAAATTGGAAAATGGGATGAATGACACACGAATCCCCCATAAATTAATGAATAGAAAAAAAAAATGTTTAATGAAGAAAACACAATTAGATCGTAGGGTCATTCTCTTGGAAGGATGGTGATACTTCATAAACTTTACATTATTGCATGCATAGCTCAATGACAAAATAATACAAAATAATAATAGATCCCACGAGAAGTATGAATAATAATGAGTAATCATTATTTTACAACAAATTTCCTGTATTAAAATACATAAAATGTTAACTTTTTGTGTGAAAATTCAAAGTGGACTGAACTTTTTGTGACTTCGAATTTGTAAATCCTCTTATTTACTATTCTAGTGTTGAAGATAATGGACTACGTGGCTTGAATCATAAATTTCGAGGTTTGTGAAAACTTGATTAGCTTGCCTTTTGGGATTTGGATTTGATTTAATTTTCAGGGACTTGGCTTGAGTCTCTAGGATTTGGACTCAAACATAGGACTTGGATTTGAATAAGACTTTGATCTTCAGGATTGAACTTGAACTTGGTTGAATTTGAACAAATCTTTGAATTTCTTGGATTCCCAAACTTGAGAGATTTTCTACTCTTCCTCTAGAGTTTAGATTTTTTTCCTAGACAGACTTTTTTCCATGCACTTGAATTTGTGATTTTTTTTAACCTTTGACCATTTTTATAGAACAAACTGTAACTGCCCTTAATTTTATTTAAATTAATTATTAAATATAAATATGGAGTTTGAAAAATAGGACGGAGCCTTGTACATGGACTCAATAGACTTAGATGGACTATTTATTTAACATCGGCCAAATCCATTTTTTCTTTATTGTTTAACGTCTTCAAATACCCACTCAAGATTTATCGACTCATTAAAATAAATGTGTCATGCATTCGAGATATTGTTTTAAAGATACAAGTGTGTAACAGATTTCTTGACAATGTGATTCAACATAAATTTTCAAAAGGATTGTTAACTTTCAATGTGATATTGTCCACCTCAAGTCCTTCTTCTTGAAAAAAAAAAAGTTATAATAGAAAAAAAGAATTAAACCAAAAAAAAGAAAAAAAAAATTGTTTCATCTGCTTTAAAGTTGTAACATCCCCACTCCACCACCCCTAAGTCAAGGGTCGAAGCGAACACCATAGTGGTGGCCGGTGGCCCCCATTGACATGGGTGGATCCACATGTGGTCACGTGGGTCAAGGACCCTATAGAATTATTATTATTATTATTATATGTAACTCTTTTCCAATTCTATGTTTGCTCATCTCACATTTTGAACAACACATCCCTAAGCTCATGTTTGTCCACCATTAAAGTTGGAAAATAAGTTTTAAAATAGTGAATTTTTGAAAAATGTGTGATTAAAAAGTAAAAAAAAAAATTAAATTTACGTACAAAATATTTTATTGTGAGAATGTGTGGTTTAAAATAAATTTAAGAAAAAAATGCTTTGATTTAATGTGTGGTTGAAAAATAATTTTGTTTAATGGTAGACAAACAGGGATTTTTGATCTGCAAATACACCTTTCTTCTCCGATCTCCAATCCCAACTCTACAATCATGTATAAAATTTTAGAGTTAATGATTGTTATTCATGTGAATTGTGTGTGTGTGTCAAGAGCTTTTAATTTGTTTCATCTAGTTCTTTTCCTCACGGTTTGATTCCCTGTGGGAATTTTATTTTATCCGTATTAGTATTATGGTAGGGGAGACACCAAGAAGAAAGCCCACAACTGCGTTTTTCCAAGGTTCAATCTCAAGTTGAATGAAAGTCATGGGGCACAACTTTTTTTTCCCCATTGACAATGGAAGGAGCGACATAAGAGATAGTAACCTCAGTGGTTTTCGCTTGATTAGCAACAAGATTGGACCAAGAACGGTGAGGCCTTGCCTCATAATGTTGGAAAGAGGATGAAGAACGTAAGGGAGGGACGATTCAAGGTAGGGGAAGTAAAGGCTTGGACAGAGCAGAAGGAGAAGGGAGTGAGAGAGCATCTTATAAGGTAATAATTTCTTTCTTTCTTTTTCTATAATTTCCATAAAGAGATAAGATTTTATTTTTAGGTTACATTTGTTTAGTAGAAAATTCTGGAAAAAAGAGAATTTTTTTTTCTTTTTCTCGACTTTGCTTTGTTGTGTTATGAGAGAAGAAAGAGTAATATTATTCATAATCAGCGACTACAGTAGTCATCTTATGAGCCAGATTCAAGAAGAATATAAAAGAAATAGCTCTTTGTAATATGTTGCTGAAAATGGCCGTTTCTTGATATTTTTCTCTTATTCTGATGTACAATTTCATTTTTTGTTTTTGTAACATTAGATCTATAGAAAATGAAATCCTTTGTTCAAATTAAGCATTTTCTTGATGTAGGGTACTATAAGTTGTATTATATTATCATCTTTATTTGTTTCGATATTTTTTGATGAATTTTTAATTATATCTTTTTTAGGTAGAATCGGTATATTTCTTCTTGCTTTGGATTTCAAGTAGCAGAATAGAGATTAGATTAGGAGTTTGCTTATAGCGCTTCTTGAAATTCATCATATGATCTTAATCAATATTTTGGAAATCGGCTCGGACATCGACTCAGAAAATGTGGAGGGTGAAAATGTTCAACCAGGGTCGAACCAGAATCAAATCCAAAGCAATAAATACAAACAAACAATAAAATACTATGAAATAAAAAAAATTTATATTAATAATTCAAAGTAAATATATATTTGTTAATGAGATTCATTATCCAGTGTAATTTAAGTTAAATTTGAAAATTAAATAAATGAAAAGAAGGAAGTGTATATTACAATTTAGTTAGTTGGGATTCAATATCATATATTTGGCTTGAAAAATGGTTTTGGTGAGCATTTTAACCTTTATTTTTTGTTGTACCATTATTCCACACTTGAAGTTTATGAAAACAATTGAAAGAAGTGCATCTAATATCACTGTTCCACATTGAAAGTTTGTGAAATCATTTTAGAGAAGTGCGTCTATAAAAGAAGCATGTCATCCAAAATTCATTTACGGGCCTTTGATAATTATAGTGTATGAGGCCTATTAATAAAAAAATTAAAATTTTTTGAAGTTAAAAATTAGTAAAATTATCGCTAGGTCACCGGTTCATGATTAAACCGACCAATTCGACGGTTTTCGAACGATTTTTGTGCTAGTCTGTTAATTGGGTATGATTGACTCGATTTTGAATCCGATTCCCGATTCTACTGGTGGGTCGATTTTGATAACACTGATCTTAATTGAACAATTTCTTGTACATTAAATCAGATTTTCACGAGGATGCTCTCAAGTGAGTCAACAACATTTTGTTGACTATGTTTCTGATTGAAAGTTTCACATTGTGATCTATGTAGTTTGGCTGAACAAACATTAAATTAGATGGACAGAATTTTCTTAGAAATTGATGAAACAATTATTTTCATTCTATTCTATTCTTGTCATATAGATGCTGATATATATATTGAGAACGATATATTTGATAATATGAATAAAGATATAATCATTGAGAACGATATATTTGATAATATTAATAACAATATAATAATATAATATTTTCAAAGTGTAAAAATCCGTTGATTATAATTATAGTAATATATTTACTTATTTTCAATAATATTATTTTTTTCTTTTTAAATTGTATCTTAATTTTTTATCCAAAAATGTTTGGCTCGGCAACTGCCCATTAATCCCCACTCCACCAACCACGATTCAAGTGCCAGAGCGAACTTCATAGTGGTGGACCGGTGGTCGATCATTGGTGCATCCCTCCATCTAATCCACGAAGTCTTTTAGATCTCTGTAGCAGTCTTATCTCGTGACTTCACGTAAGATTCCACGGACCTAACTGGAGTCTCTACCTCTTGATCCATTTTGGAAGAAATCAGGGAGTCCGTAGAACTCGTGAAATTGGAGAAAGGATCTTCATTAAATTCTTGATTCTCTGATATTGCGCTAGCCATTCAATCTGCAAAAATAAAAATAAAAAATAAAAACCGCTCTTTGCAGCAAACAATTTTAATGATTGAAGGTTTTCATCTGTAAATATCTATTTTTAATGTGTAATTTGTGTCTCCCGTTAAAAAGAGTTTTTTTTAAAAAAAATAAGTTTTTGAATAACGTTTTTGGGAGAATGTGTGGTTAAAAAGTAGTAAAAAAAGTTTTGAGTTTACGTACAAAATATTTTTTAAGACGAATATGTGATTGAAAATGAGTTTAAGAAAAAAAAAAAGAGTTTTGATTTGATTGGAGGCAAATAGGGGCTTATTTTTTCACTTTTCTTGCTTACTCTTTATTAGACTTTCTTTGACCGGGTATAATTCATTTTTTTATCAATGTTTTGAAAATCGACTCGATCATTAACATGGAAAAGTTAAAGGGCCAAACAGTCGAATCACGGTCGACCCGGAATTAAAATAGTAAATAAATAGATCAATATACTATATTAGAAAATTCTATTAATTTAATTAGCATTTTAAAATTCATATTTAACATTTTATTAATGTATGGATCAATTTAACATTAAGTTGTGGAATACATGAGTGAAAATATACTATAGCCCATTAGATTTTGCTGAAGTGCCTGAAAAATTTGACATAGGGGTTGACCGACCCTCACATTTGCGTGTGGGTACCTCCTGAATTAAAAAATGTCAACCCTCCTATATGTGTGTGTTTGATCATCCCCTATGTTCGTATGGCATAGTTCAGCCCATTAACCAAACCCTAAAATGAATTTGTCAACAAAAGTTCCAGAATGAATTAATTATCGTCTATTCTTCGACTTCTCTCCTTAGTCGATTGCCTCGTCTTCCACTTCTCTTCTCTATAACGCATACAATTTGTATGTTTCTATTTAAATAATTGTATTGTTTAAGGTTCATTTTGAATTTGATTTTGGATGTTTTGATTGAAATCTTGTACAAGGACTTCAACAAAGAGATATTGGAGCTCCGATGGCTATTAGGTAGCGAAAAATGGCAGTAAAGCATTATTTTCTTCATACTATAATTTTTTTAACAAAGATTTTTTTTTTGTGCAACCCAGAGAAAGTTCACTTGTTTTCGAATGAATCAAATGGTTTTCCGAGTTTTGTACTGGTTTCTTTATATCCGATTTTCATGCTGTGATCGGACCGAATTTCGGTCCGATTCCCGATTTGTTCGGTTGAACCGATCAGTTCGGTCCAAGTTTGAAAACATAGTTTTTTTTATTAGGGTTGATGAATCTATTAAGGCACAAGATGTCAGCTACCATATCTGCCAAATCTGTAGGGGGTGACGACCTTGATAAGAGAAATACATATGTAGAATGCAGTCCAAAGCCTGATCATTAATGCACTTATAAATATAGCATGGTAAGAGCATATTCAAGAGATTTTTTAAACATCAGATGTTCTTTATTTTAAAAATTCAACATTTAAAATCATGCTATAAGAGACTTTTTAAATTAACATTTAAATTTAGAGAGTGGGTTTTTGAGAGTCAAACTCACTCTCTATAATTAAATACATTCAAAATGTTCCAATTTTCAATATAGGAAAATAATAAAATAACATAAAGAAAAGCTAGTTAAAATAAAAGATAAAGAAAAATAATAAATATTTTTTGGGAGTAGTAAAATCAGATGTTAAATATAAAGAGCTTGTTGAAATACTTCAAAAGTTTAACTCTCTAAATTTATAAATGATCTCCAAATGATAGAATATATTCTTTAAAAATAGAGAATTTCTTGAAAATGCTCTAAGCAGCTATTCGGGTGAAAGGAAAAGGTTGCACCTGCCTTTGGAGTGAAAGAAGTACTCAAGAGGATGATGTGGCTTAGCATTGTTGGCTCTAGAGGAAACAAAGAACGGAAACTTGTGCTTAACATGTTGATGTCGTGCTCTATTTGTTTCGATGGCAAAAGTGAAATTTCTGGTGCAGGATTAGTAGGGATATGCCGATTAAGCCTTATTTGATAACAATTATCTTCAAAATACATTTTTTTTCTCTTATTTTCAACCACACATTTTTCAATAAAATAGTATTATACACAAACATTCTCCGACAAAATACTATTCCAATGTATTATTTATTAACCACGTATTCTTCAACAAAATACTATTCCAAAATGTATTTTAAGCAAAAAAAAAAAAAGGACGCAAACAAACAATAAGTAAAATTTCATGATTCAAGAAATAGAACTTGAAATAAAAGGCATATATGAATTTCTCGTATGAAAGGCAGTGCTGACCTTGACTATAGGCAGGGTAGGTGATCGTCTCCCCCAAATTTTATTTTTTATTACGTTTATAAGAAAGTTTCAAAAAAATTTATATTTTTCAAAGCTTATAATTTTTTAATACATTATTGACTTTCCATTTTATTTTATTTTTCTTTTTTCTCATTTTCTTGTTGCCTCTTCGTTTTATTTATTTTTCCTTTTTTCTCTCTTATCATTCTTTTGTTTGTTGAGAGACCTTTCAACTTTTATTTTATTTTATCTGCTTGTTTAGTCATCCTTAATTCTCATTTCCAAATTTAACTCTCTGCAAATTCTCTAGTTTACGTTTATAGTATTTAACATTAATGTTTATATGTAGAAAAAAAAAAAGGAAAATGAAAAAATGCTGATATGTATGATTTTTTTACATGAATTTTTTAACCTCTTGTACATTTTTTATTTTTTATTTTTGATATTTATTCTTAGTTTTTAATTTTGATCTGAAGTTTAAAATTAGTCATTTTTTTAATTGTTACATTTATATCACATCTAATATGAAAGGGAAGCATTAATGGTTATAGAAAACAGTACTAAAAGTAAATCAAAGGGCATTTTAAACCTCATATAGTTATCATAGTCTTAACTTACGTATTGTGATATGATAAATTCTTTTATAAAGACTATCTTTTTTAAAATTGTCCAATGCATATATTGTTTTCATCTTCTACAAAGCGATGAAATTTTTTTCAAGATAATGTGAAATGTCTAACACTTAGATCACTATTACAAACACGTCACGAAAGTCAAGTTAAAAGTGTTCAGCAATAAGATTTTAAGCGTCATTTATGAAAGTCACTTTAAAACACTTCGTGAAAACATGTACTGACCATAAGGTATTGAGAGATGGTAAAAGTTTATTTTTTGACATTATGGGGTTGAGTTCTTGTTTCGCATTATTATTTGGTCTATCATTAATAGAATAAGCAAAAGATTGCAAAGTAAGTAAATGTCAATTGATGTCGATATTAATCACTTGAAAGCATTTTAATTTTTAATTTTTGGAACATAGAGAGAAACTGAATTTAAATCTGAAAAAATTACTGTTGAAGAAATTGATGCTCAAATGAAAGTTGAACATACATTTCCTGAATATCGTATATTCATAGAAAAATTATTTTATGAAAATATTAATGATGAAATAATATATTCAGTTAAATAATCTTTTAGAGTTGATTAGATAGTTGATGAAGCTCTTTCTTTACTTTATTAAGATTTGAAAATTTTCAAAACTATGAAAATATTTTTGGGTTTCTATTTGATTTTAAAAATATTGCAAACTGAAAATAAAAGTTGTTTGAAGTATTAGTGTGATAAGCTTAAAGAATATTCGAAGCACGATAAGGATTATGATATTGATGGGCATGAGTTTTTTTTTTTAAACAACACATCGTGAGAAACTTATTGTCAGAAGAGACCAAAAAGGTGATTAAAGTGTTCGACTATATTAAAATGATGGATTGTTATTTTCGAAAAGGTTTGCTTGTAGGATATTACTATTCATACTAGTTACATTTACATACGGCGAGATGAGTTTCTCAAAGTTAAATTTGATAACATTCTACATTTGGTAAAAAATTTGACCAAAATTGTTGAATGAATTGACCATAATGTCTAATATACTTATTGATTTTCTATCAGAGAAATTTAGAAAATTTAATTTCCACATTTGTTTAAAATATTTATAGGGGTCCGATTAATTAGAGTTAGCTTAACGCTTCCAAAATTTAAGGACCGGCCCTAGTGACAGGAGTACGAGGTGATGAACTAGGTGTAGTTGGAATTAAGGCCACCATTATCAAGAAATTATGTTCAAAACCAATAAAAATAAGTGTGGAATGTAAGATGAGAAAACAACATTGTTTTGGCCTATGAGACCGCATAGGCGACCGCATGGCCATCAATAGGGAATTAAAGCCCATGTTTTGAGTCCTCTATGCGACCACATAGATACTCTATGCTACCTATATGTGGTCGCATAGAGAAAAAAATTTTACCGTTGGAGGCCGCTTTTGACCGTTTATTTTTTAAACTTGATGGCTTTTCACTTATGTTTTGGCACTACTTCATGCTTCTAGTGGCCTATATATAGAGAATCCATGTTCAATGCAAGAAGTAATGAAAAACACTTGAGATCCATATATCATTCCAAAATCAAAGATCAAAAACTATTTTTTCTTCTTCATATTCAGATTTCATTTGTGTTCTTAAAGTTTTGGGGATTATACTTTATGCTTGAGTGTTTAATCCTTACCAGGCTAGTTTAATCCTTCAAACCATTTGTCGGAAAACCTTCAAGCATCATATTGAATTCGTGTGGGCAAATATAGTTTGAGGACAGCGATTACGCGTTTGAGCCTTCCATTTTGTTGCGGTGCTTTGTTAGTAGTTTGTTGCTGATTGTTACTGATTTTGGTATGTTTCTTCTCCAACTCCAGTGCATCGTTTACAATATTCTTAAACTATAGTTTCCTTCGATGGAGAGTAAAACAACAATGGCGACAATAAAATTGATAATCGGGATTTCGTTCACTTTGATCGTTTCGATGGTACGAACTTCACGCGGTGACAAGATAAGTTAAAATTTCTACTAACTGCACTGAAGATATTTTATATTCTCGATCCGGATTTGACGTCATTACTGGAACCATCAAGTGAAGAAATCGAAGCCATAAAAGTGGAAAGACAAAAGTGACAAGAAAATGAATTGATATGCCAAGGTCATATTCTCAACGCATTGCCGGATTGTTTATATGATTTGTACACAAATACTTCATCCGCGAAAGAGATATGGAACTCTTTGGAGATTAAGTACAAATTCGAGGAAGAAGGCACTAAAAAATTTCTAATATCGAGGTATTTTAATTTTAAGTTTTTAGAAAATATTCATTTTCTTCGCCAAATTCATGAATTGCAAGTGTTAGTCAACAAATTGAAGGTGGTAAAGATTGAAATCCCGGAGATCTTTCAAGTGGGAACTATAATTACTAAACTTCCCGAGACTTGGAAAGGATATCGGAAGAAAATAATGCATAGTTCCGAAGATTATTTTTTGGAATATTTGCAAAAATATTTGCTCATTAAGGAATAGTCGAGAATGAGATAAAAATGAAAATTCTTATGAACGCACTTCCAAGGCTAATGCGGTGGAGACAACTGAACAGCCTGCAAAATCCAACAAGAGAAAGCCTTCTATGCACTTCAATAAGTTCAAGAAGAAGACCAAATGAGAGTATTTTGTGTGTGGAAAACCTGGGCACTGTGCAAAAGATTGTAGTCACCGGAAACAAAACAATTTCGAGGGTAAAGTGAATTACATCAACGAAAATAACATTGTGGCAACCATTAGTGAAGTCAATGCTATCAAAGGAAAAATTCTCGATTGGTGGTATGATACATGTGCAACTATACATGTATCATATGATAAGTCATTATTCAAGACTTATCATGAAATTGATGGAGACCAAGATATTCAAATAGGTAACGATGTCCAATCAAAAGTAATTAACAAAGGAAATGTTGATATGCCTAGCATTGAATGGGCTGGTATTGACCTTATCAATATCTCAAATCAATGTTATGGGGTCTGCTTGGTACCTAAATGGGCACCAAAATCGGACCGAACCATTTGTCAGTGCGTGACGAATGGAACGGTTCATCAAGCCATTTTTCGCCTCAACATATATAAAGCGCCAGGACATAACTAAAAGTGC
>CAIGRB010011310.1:3848-15984 GCA_903798255.1 Fraxinus quadrangulata
TAATTGTAAAATCTACTTATACGTCAAAAATATTGACTTAAAATTTTAAGTAAATATTTAACTTTATTTAATTTTTTAAGTTAAAAAGTATTAACTTATATGTAAAAAAATTACCTATAACTAAATTATCACTTACGAGGAAAAAAAAATTATATAAGAAATAATAAACTAAAATTTTTACTAAGGGACGTATATGTAATTTTATTCTTTAAAAAGTATTCAAAAATCGATGAATAATAAACTCCTAAGCATGTGTTGGACAATTTTAAAAATCGACTACTAAAATCACTCAAAACTTATTCACTCATAAACATTCTAAACCGATTCTTTAAAAAACGTCCATAAAGGGTACGTCAAAACTCACAAACAGGATCTTAAAGAAACCGGTCATGTTTTCAAGTGAGGGGGAATGGGGATGTTACAGCTGAATATATTTGTTAGAAACAATATTAAATCAGGCTGGTGATCAGATTGCATTTGATCATATCAAAAATTCGATTAAATTGACAGTTTTATTGAAAACTACTTGATCTGATTGATAAATATTTGTAAAAAAAAAGTAAATAAATAAATAAATTGTAAAATGTGTCAATCAAGAATTGAAGTCCTGATCGCCAAACGCGTTCTACCACTACAGTTAAGTTAAATTAAAATCATTTTCAATTTACACATAAATAAATGATACTGTTTCGCGCGGATTATCGCTTCAGATGTCTCATATTTGCCAAGGTTCTGGGCGATTCGGAGGTTTGGGCGAGAACGGGCTCATTCATCTTGGGCGACCGCAGGACGTTCCCTTCGCTCAGGTTTTGAGCGACTTATCAACTTGGACGGTGACATTACTTTATTATGAGACCTCTTTTGCACTCGTTAATGATACCATTAGGGCCGGCCTTTGTTTTTGGACTTCCGGATTGTGCTTCATTTTTTGGGCCATTTACATTTGGGCTACAATTTTGTGTATCAACAGTTACATATAAATTTAATAATCGAGTGCAAAACTTTGATGAAAATACTTTACTATCCTTTTAGTTTAAAAAAAAAAAAACTCAAATTTTAGCTAAACATAAATTTAATTTGTTGTCACAAAACTATGAGAAAAATATAAATATCGCGATAAAATGAATTATTTACAATTTTTTCATATTTTGAAAATTTTATGTGATTTTACATTTTACAAGTATTGACCCATTGCTCCAATTAGCGATTCGACCGTTCAACAAGAAACTCGATAATTCCATGCCTTGGCTGCATTTGATAACTATGCTTGGAAGTTTAGGTTCCTCAAAAACCTCAATTTGGAGATCGAGAATACCTCGAATGAGTCAATATCCTATTCTAATTATCTTAATAGAAACACGATCGTGTCAAACTCTTACAATGGGATGGCATTGTATAGTTTATTTCAATTTCCAATTTGTGAAGATTGGTTGAACTTGGTACTAATTAGAAATCTTTGCCTCTTTCTTGCATTAGGAATTTCCTTCAATCGCCTTCCTCTCGCATTTTTCTACCCCTTTTTCATTGGCTCAGTAGTGAGAAATGGTCACCTATCGCACGACAGTGTTAGCTCAACTTTTGGACGAGCAAGGCGATGTCCAATGCTTCGATAAATATTAGGAATTTTCGAACATTATAGTTTTATCAACAAAAAAATGTGTTAGATAAAAAGAACTTATTTTAATTAACTTAATTCGTCGATAAATTAAGTAATAAAAATATATATCGATTTAAGATTAATAAAGAAAATTTTAATTAGTCAATTGAATGATAAAATTCATATCCTTACATAGAGTAATAAAAAATTAAATATTACATTTAAACATTATTTAAATAAACATTTAAACAATTATTTAAGAATAGGGGTGGAATTCAATTAGTAATATTAAATAGATTAATAAAATTAATTTTAGACAAAAAATTATCAATAAATAAAAGTAATTAAATACTAATAATGGGAAATTACGTCGGTAATAAACTAATAAATTAAAAAGACTTCCTTTTTGATAAAACTATAATAAGGTATCTTAAGTTACCCACATGTAAAGAAATAAACTTTCACCGTTACAATTACAAGTTCTTTACTGGTGATCCACAAAACAAAATACTTTTAGTGATAATTGAAGACATCTTGAAGACATTGCTATCGGTAATAATTGATAGTGGTAAGCCAGATATCATCGATTGTATTGTTATTGGTCATTCCTTTCGAATTACCAAAAAATATTAATTTTTGTTATAATAGGCAACAATTGCTTCATTTTTATTTTTTCTTATTGTTATCAAATAAACGCCCCTTTAATGATTTAATTTTTTGACCCTTAAATTGCTTGAATTGGCTAGGAAAAATTTACACGCCAATGTTTGCAAAATCCTAATTATTTATGCTTCGATATATAACTGGAGAAAATTGTCAAGCTTTTAAAAAAAATTAAAAAAAAAAAAAAGTAAGATAGATAACAAAAAGTTTATTTGTGTATTCTTCTTGGCAAACGTTCCTCCTACCAAACTTTTTGACAAATAAGTTCCACAAAGAATATCAACCATTAATTTAAAGTAATCCATGGGTGTAAATATTCTTATTTTAACTCTTCAAAATCTCAAAACAAGCCCACCCAACCCTACCCTACCCTTCTCCTCGTCCTCGTCCCCGTCCCCGTCCCCGTCCCCAATAGAGATAGAATTAGGACTATATAGTTATGGGAACAAATTTCACAAAATTTTAATTATGAGCCAAAATTGAAAATTACAAGAAATTTTTTGAAAATCTTGTGCAAAATCTTGAATTTAAAATTTAGTGTGAGGTAACTAACTCCAATGCCGACTCCCACCCTCATCCTACCCAAATCTGCCTACTTTGTCCCTCCCTCTCCCTCTCTATCTCTATACGCACAACAAATAACAAATATGCGAGACAATTAAGCATCAAATTTGTTGAATCTTTAATCCAACATTAGGCAACTCTTTTTCTCCGCATCTAAAATTACTGAATCTTCCTCGTAGATTCGATTATACTCGATGAAAACAATCACTTGATTTATTGATACGAGTTACTAAAATTCAAATATTACTTTTATGGTCGGGATCACATTATTTAATACATATTAAAGAATCAACACTTTTCAAAACTTGTCTTGCCTTTCTTCGCTTCCCCACCTCTAGGCAACGTATTTCAAATAAAATTGTGGATTTTTTTTTTCTTTTTGCCCACGCATCAAAGTAGATGGTATTACACAAGCAAGGAAAATTTTCGAAAGGTTTATACATAGTAATGTTAAAATATGCAATGCATAGAAATTGTTGAAATGTTCCTGTTACAAATATTTTAGCAAAGATTTGTTCAAAATATAAGTTCATTGTTAGTCCGATTGCTGCTTTTTGATGAACATGGCTTAGCCACACTAATAATTGAAGCTAATAAAATTCCTATTTATATGTAAATAAGTCACTGACAAAAGTTCATTATTATTGAACTTTTTTATTTCATTTTTAATATTTCGTCGATAGTTTGATATATATCTTTTATTTTTAAATTTTTCACGTCAAATATTATTGATGTATAAGTTATTTTATTAATTTAATTCGTAAATTTATATGAATATTTATCTTTTTATTATCACTAACTGAAAATTCATTCATCGTCTTAGATTATTCATTTAAAAACCAACATGATTTTCTGAAGGTAATATTTAGCTTGTTATTATACTATTTATCATTTGTTTGATACAATTTATTTGAAAATTATTTTTTCATAAACTCATTTTGAACCATATACTCTCCCAACAAAATAAATTTTCACGTGCCCCCCAGGGCACATCCAAGTTGGTAAAGGATGGGCATTGTTGGGCTTGCAACCCCAGAGTAGGGAGTTTGAATTAGGGATGGAGCAGCTGAGTGATGTAATACTCATTTGTGGGTGGAGCAGTTTGATGATGTAATATTCATGGAGGAAGGCTCTCTTGGGGTCAAGAGTATAAAAAGTGCACGAACTCTGGTCAACTTGGGCATATACCGCGATTTACTTCCGCCTATTATTGAGGGGCCGGTGATGGGTGGTTTAGGACATAGTTCGGCGTAAGTTGGGATACCTGGGTATCCAAAAAAATTTCACGCAGGCCAATAACTTTTTTGTACTTTTTAATCTTATATTCTCTGATAAAATTAATTTTTACTTTAAATAATCTCTCCTAACAAACACTTAACATTGAAAATTATATTGGTCAGTTAATGACAAAAACCTATGCTGATTTTAAATCTGTTCATTGTTAATTTTTTACTCATGAATTTTCTCGTCGGTAATACTTATGACACGGTGGCGCCCCTGTATGCCCCTGGACGTCTAGCTTAATTCAAGAAAATATTCACACACAACACACTTATCTAAACAAAACCATAAAAAGGGAACCCCCAATGTTACAAATCTCCGAGTTGTGTCCAATGATTCACTGTCAGCTAATTTTGGCTCTCCCTTTCAATTTCAAAAAAATACCTTATACAAATGTAAAACAAAGAGACAAGTCTCATTTGAGTGACACAATCTACATAATATATCATGAGA
The DNA here is from genome assembly GCA_903798255.1 of Fraxinus quadrangulata. NCBI lineage: Eukaryota > Viridiplantae > Streptophyta > Magnoliopsida > Lamiales > Oleaceae > Fraxinus > Fraxinus quadrangulata. The sequence goes on from CAIGRB010011310.1 coordinate 8,407, forward strand.
CTGATCTCTTAAGCACTAGGATGTCATATCATACTATAGTAGATAGTGAGAGATAATAATTGATTATAAAACTGATTACACCACCTACTGTTGTGTGTTACGTCACTCGATGTTTAGCACAAGTTAAGCATCGAAACTTAAGAGATCAATTCCGAATATATTCCTTCTTATATATATATATTTACCCAAGACTCACAACCGTCCATGCAAGTCAGACCCTCGTGCTCTTAGAAATGTTTTATGCAAAGGCAGGCTTTCAAAAAAGTGTCCAAGGAGCAACCATCGTCACTGATGAAAATTAGCAATTGAATAGAATTATTGATAATAATATTGTTAGTGATTATCAACACACATCTATTAGTGATTACCAAATGCAAACGTTGTTTGTATGTGTTCAATAATCGTTGGCAATACTTCATTTGCTGATCATTGAAGGAGAAATTGTCGGTGTAATCGAAAAAAGTTTATCATTTCTTTAGCCCCTATTTAGGTTTCATTTTTCAAATTTTTTTTTTTCAAAACTCATTTTCAACCACGCATTTTTTCATAAAATAATATTATATGTAAACCAATTTTTTTTCCCCTTATTTTTAACCACGCATTTCATCGATTTCTTCCGGAAGCAGATGTCCGTGAATAGCCGGGACATTGAGGAATATCCAGAAAGGAATTTCGGGAATCGGTCTGATTCTATCTCTGTTCCTTCCGTTTGAAGAAAGGAAGGATCCCAAATTTTCCAAAAAAATTAATATTCCAAAAAAATATTTTTTTTCCCTCAAATTCTCATTAAAATGGAGCCCAATCAAGAGTTGTTTTAACTTTTAATATTATGTTAATAGCTTAATATATATTCTTGAAATTTTTAATTTTTTATTCACAGTATAACCGACAGTAAGTTATTTATTTAACTGTTAATTTATTCACGACATAATTTTATGGCTTTAATAATTAAATTTTATATTCTATTAGTTTATTTATAGAAAAAAAACTTTTGGTATATCAAGTTTACTAAAATATTTATATTTTAATATTGTTATATCGAAAGTGCTCATCGAGATTTAGTCTATTATTACTCTAACCTAACAGTGAAATTATATAAGTCAATTATTGTTATTTTGTTTCCATTCTGTATACTTTATTTTAATATTGTTAGAATAAACCCCTATTTGTCGCTCATTAGTTCAAAACTCTTTTTTTACGTACTTATTTTTAATTATACATTCACATAGTAAAATATCATACGCTTAAACTCAAAACTTTTCCCTATTTTTTAGTCACAATTTTTCCAAAAAATCACTATTTAAAACAATGTTTTTTCAAAAGAAAATGGACACGGAATAGGGGCTAAATTTTGTAATTGTGATTTTTTGAAAAATGTGCGATTAAAAGGTAAGAATTTTTTTTTTTTTTAATTTAGGTGTAAATAATTTATATGAAAGACTGTTTGATTGAAAATAAAGGTCGGGCCATCAACGTTACACCTCTCCAAACTGGGCTCCTCGATTCAATGCCAGCTAATTTCGCATGTAAAATCACAAATATCAAAGATAAAAGAAAAGGAAAACTTTCCCTCCAACTTCCCAAAAATGCTTTTAACAATTCGGGAAACCAAAATCTCTGCCCGATTCGCAGAATCTGCTCATGAAACCCCTTTATATAAATTCACTCAATATTCACGCCGTCGCCCCTTTATACTGCAAAGGCATTCTCAAAATATTGGGTTTTCAGTTACTCGTTCTCGCAGTGGTTTTGATTTGTTCTTTGAGGTAAAAAGAAGTTTAAATTTATACAGGTTTTAGATTATTTTCACAAGCATTTGTACATGTATGTATCATTGAATTTTATATGCGCAACATGGTATATTTTGTGTTAAAGATTTGATTTTTTATTGCTATAAACATAATGGTTTATGGGTATTGCATTTTATAAAAAGCTTGGTGTCTGCCTGTTCTTGGTTTTTTAGGGTAAAAAATTGGGTTTAGAAGTGTTTTAGTGTATCTTTTGAATTGAATGTACAGACCATGATACTTGTTGGTTGGTGACTGGTTTTATTTTTATTTTTTGCTTTGGCTGAATCTGCAAATGCATGATTTTTTTTTTGGAAGTATATATGGGTTCTTAAGTTTTTATTTTCTGGTTTTCGGATTGAATGTTGCTGATATGTTTAGAACAGATTAACATTTGGTTATTGACTCTATAGTTTGAATATGATTAGCATAAAGGTTTGTAATTTTTTCTTGATTATATGTGAGCAGAGATCTAGTAGTTGTAATATTATTGATTTAAGGATTGGATTTTGATGTTCTCTATGGACTGATATGTAGTTCTTCATGCTTTGTTGAATATCGGTTTATTGTCTCATATGCATTTATTGTCCAATGTTTATGATCATTAGACTTTTATGAATTTCTTCATGTTGCAGGAGAGTTAATCCATTAAGATTCCTTCTGTTACTTTTAGATTTTTTCTGCTCGTTCGCTCTTCACGTGCATCTCCTGTACTTATATTCTTTTCCACTTTTAAATCAAACTTAATTTATTTTTTCGATTCGTAATATTAAAGTTATCCCATATGAATCCAAGACAATTCTCAGCATCGCGAAGAGAGGTTTATAAAATCCTTCTTTTCTTTTGATATATTTTTGTTCCCAACTGTTCAACATTGTATCAGTACTTGCTGCATTTGCTAGATTCTTGAACCTTTCTATAAACTTTTGCTTTCTCTTCACGAAAGCTGCAAAAGGAAAAGGATACTTATTTCAGCCTTCTTTATCAATGTTCTGTAATTATATTGATGTATCTATCAATCTTATGTATGTTCAGTTCTTAAATTTTGTTCAATTGTAGATATGGTAGCAACTGTGATCATTTACAGACTGAATTGCGTTATTTTACTCATTTAAATTCACATACTTTCCCAAGGAAACAGCTTTTTCATCATTTAGAGAAGCTATTAATAATTTCTAAACATTGTTCTGACAACAATTTGTCTGTTATTACATGCAGAGATCAGGATTAAGATGTCAGGAGGAAACATCGACGTGCAGTCCGTGGCAAAAGCCTTTGTGACACAGTATTATTCTCACCTTCATAACTGCCCTGAAGTTGTCCATAAGTTTTATCAGGAGTCAAGCCTACTAGGATGGCCAGGGGCTGATGATGCAATTATATCAATGACAACATTGGAAGTAAGTTACTTGGGAAAAGGCGGCTGAGTTCTCGTAAATTCATCAATATTTGTTTCAGATTGTACAATAGAAGATCAACTTCTATAACTGTAATTCAGCTAAAAACAATCAACTTATTTGCAAGTGAACTTTATGAAGAGCTGAGATATAAGCATCAAAATCATTGTTTTTGCACTTGCGCTAATTTCATCGGTGTTTTTTAAAGTGCAATTGCTTGGAGTTTTTATGTCACTTATCCGGTATTCTGTTTTTCTTTCTTACTTTTATATACCTTTTAGGTTGTTAATGTGCTTTCAGAAACCATTTTCTGGATTGTTTTATTTGTTTCTATGAAAATCTGTCGCCGATTGTTTCATTAACTGTGCTGGAATGTGTTGCACATGGCTATTTTTTCTACTTTTGAACTTGTTGGAACTTCGCACTTAAATAGAAGGAATTTACATCAGTTCGTAACTTCATTGCCAAATTTTGGGGTTTTCCTCCCAGATTATAGTTACTTATTTCGCTGTTCTTAACTGTATAAGAACATGAAAGACATTACCCTTTATACCTTCCAAATTTTATGCGAGCATTCTATATTTGATTTTAGCCACACTTCTGAACTATTTTTTTCTTCATATTATTGCTGCAGGGAATCAATGAAAAGATCATGTCTTCAGATTACAAGAAAAGGCCTATGGAGATAAAAACTGCAGACGCCCAAGAATCTGTTGACGGAGGGGTTGTAGTGGCAGTAACTGGTTGTTTCACTGTGGAGGACAATACAAGAAAGAACTTCACTCAGACTTTCTTTCTGGCCAAACAAGAGAAAGGTTTCTATGTCTTGAATGATATCTTACGCTTTATTGACGTATGCGAGCCACTACCCGATGTGACCAGCCACAATACTGAAAATGATCAAGCTGCTCCTACACGTGATTCAGGTACGATTTGGCAGTCTTAAGAGATGTAGATCCTTATGATTTTCCTTTTCAGTGTTTTATGTACATGTTTGATTCATGACTTGACAGGATTAGCCAGGCTCATGAACAAGAATTAGCTTATTTTTCTTCCTTAATATTGTTTAGTGTTGCCCAATCTGTCCCTAACAAACATGTCAATTGTGGTTACCGTTCACTTTTATATACCCTTCCTAGTTGTAAATTTTGGTTTTTTCAGAACCTGCTAAAGTTCCTGATCACCCTGCATCTTCGCATACTGAACCAGTAGTTGTGGATGGCATTGTTAATGGGGCATCGGGTCCTTCTGTCATTGATGATACTGTTTCTGGAGTTGCTGTTTCTAAACCTTCCAACCCTTCACAGGAGAATGTGCATCCAGTTGTTGAAAACCCAGCAAAGGAGAAAGAGGATGCCAAGAAAATTACCTACGCTTCAATGGTCTGTTCCTTACAAATTTCATTAAATATTACTCTATTTCTTCAGAATTTAAATGTTTGCCGTCTTTCTGTTTTGTCTTCAGGTGTCAAAAGCAAGTTCTACGACTTCTCCATTTGTTGCACCTGCTTACAAAACTGCAAGAGCTTCTACAAATACTAACCAACAATTGGTCGCCCCACCAGTACCTAAATCACCAACTTATCTTGGTGATAATACATTCAAAGTTTCAAATCCTAGCAATCACACATCTAAATCCCCGACTCTTCGTAGCAAAGTTGGACTTGAGGTCTCGACTCGTAGCAGTAGTCCGCCTAATGCTAATACCTTTGGAGAAGGTAATTTAGTCTGTTCATCTATGCGTAGTGTTTATGATGTTCTCGCTAACTAGTTTATTTGATTTTACCATCTCAGCTAGAGGAATATATATTGGAGGATTGCCTTACCATATAACAAAAAATTCACTGGTAGAAGCCGTTAGTCAATTTGGTCAAGTCAGACGAATTAATGATTGTGTCCAGATTAAAAAGCATGAGGTCTGCTTTGTATTTAAATTATACACGTTGTGCCTCAATTTTATCATTTCTAATTTTCCTTCTTCTGCTGACCTTTTTCAAAATTCATTGCCAGGATGGATTTTGTTGTGGGTTTGTGGAATTTGAATCCTCAGATGCTGCACACCGTGCAGTCGAGGTATTTGCTACAACTATTATACTACTTTGCTCGAGATATTTATGTAAAAAATTTCACATAACTTGGTTATTTTAATTTTTTCAGGCTCATCATGTTACTTTTGGTGAAAAAGAAGCCTATATAATGTATAAGAGATCAAATCGAGGTAAGTAGACACATTTTTCTTGTAACTTTTTTATTTGAAAGTCACGTAAACAGAGTTCAATTTTGTTGGTTGTACAGTTGGTGAAATTACTCATTATTTGTGGGAAACTGACTGTTTATCTTCGTTCAGCAGGTGGCAACCGTGAAGGGGCATCTGCACCAACAAGAGGTGGTTTTCGAAATGGCAATTTCAGGGGACGGGAAAATGGTGGAGGTAACAGCAACAGAAACAGAAGGTTTCAGAATGGAAACCAAACTGGTTTTAGAAAGGACAAAAATAGTTCTTCTCAACGTAGCACAGAAGTCGATCATTTTACAAGCGAGAATGGAAGTGAAGGAGTGGCGGCCAGCAACGGAGTTGTGAATTAATCTGCCTAGATTCTAGATTGTCCTCAGGATTTTTGGTTTTTCATAGAAATCATTCTATTTATCTGCTATAGTTCATACTACATAATCATGAATTTTGAAAATTTCTTTTTGTCAAGAAAAACATCATGCAGGTCGTTGTCCATTTGAACTTAGTATTCTGTTGCATGTGTGGAATGTTTTCTTCTTTTGTTAGATATTACTTTTGGCAAGAGAATGAATGACAGGCTGCTCCTGCCCATGTTAGAATTTTTTTTTTTTTTTTTTTAATTGCCCTTTTTGAGTTTGTGTTTGAAATTGAGGGATGGCAAAATGCACTGGCTCCTCCCCGCCACCTGAAATTTCTCAACAGCAGCGCGGGTTTGGAGAGGAATGGTGGAAATCTTGAACATGGAAATGGATCCAATGGGTTTAAAAGAATAATGCTATTCATTGAGAAGGCTGTCAATAATTGTCCAACGAGGTATACATGTGATAATTTGTTATTTGATATATTAATGTAATGGTTGATAGTTTTCACTATAAATAACATACTACTAATTTAAAAGTATTGAACAAGGAGCCATATGTAATGAAAATGTCATTTTTATGGTTTGATATAAGTGGCCACCTGTGGAATTTGATGCCCTTTAGAGCATTTTCAATGCATTAAATGGATTGTAGGCTGATTGGTAGACCAATAGAAATATCTTTTATTGATGTGGTATTGATGTTTAATGAATAGATGACAAACACAAAATGCACTGGCTTCACCTTGCCACCTGAAATTTCTCAATAGCAACGCGTGGTTGGAGAGGAATGGTGGAAATCTTGAACATGGAAATGGATCCAATGGGTTTAAAAGAGTAATGTTATTCATAGAAAAGGCTAGCAATAGTCAGCGTACGTGATATACATATGATAGTTTTTTATTGTTTCATGAATCAAATAACAAGATATCATATGTTTGTTATGTAGAACAACTATTGACGAACAGGGGCTTAATAGTGTGAAGTTTTAGAATTGATTCCTATTAGGAATATATATCCAATGTTTTACTACAGAAATAAAAAATAAATAAATAAATAAAGGATATGAAATGGTAAAAAAATTTAGGTCATGAATAAACGATGTTAAATGTAGTATGGTTCCGATGTCTATCTAAAGTAAACTAATAAACTTATTTTTGAGATTTGAGGTCCTATGGTATATTCTCGTATATGTTGACTTTCTCTAAACATACGAGGATTTTGTTTGTTGCAATTTATTTGAAAATTATTTTACATCAAATTTAATTTTAACCTAACAATTTTTTAATAAAATAATTTTTTGTGTGCACCATAATTTTTCTTACATTTTAACTACATATTCTTTAAATAAACTACACTTGAAATAATCTCTCCCAAACAAACCGTAATATGTTCTTACCAATATAAAGTGCTCAATGTGGGATGATTGCTTTGTATTCTGCTAATATAAATTTCAAAACGCCTTGAAAATTGTTAATGAGATCTTATAATCCCCCACAATGGCTCAAATTTATTCTATTTTTAATTATTTATTTTGATATTGCATAAACTCATTTTTCGTAATAATCATGTAGTATAAATAAATATTTTCATAATTAATACATAAATTCTTGCCATTTCCGAAAAATGCAATCAAAATTTAGCAATCAAATCTTGCAAATTGGATTGTGCTAATTTTAGTTAGATGATGATGATGATGATGATGATGATACTACTACGTGAGAGGGCTACTCGAAACTTCTGAAACATAAATTCCCGAGCATACACTTACGATTTATTTGCAATGTATTTTTTGCATTTTCAA